>JANHGB010067823.1:0-19667 GCA_026283785.1 Coracopsis vasa
CAGGGGGGTTGGAACTAGATGATCTTAAGGTCCTTTCCAACCCTAACTATTCTATGATTCTATGATTCTATGACATCTTTTGTCAAGGCAATGTGATATGCAATGGCATAGATTAATTCAACCTTGAATACTGCCATGAGAAATTGGCCAAATACTGAGATAAAAAAATATATTCATCATTTATTAGAAAAAAAATACCAACAAACAAAACATGAATGACACTAATCTAAATATCCCCTTTTACTTGTTTCTATAATTCAGTGATCATGCTAGTGTGGTCAGGACATATGTGCCTGTACTCAGGGTTTTGTATCACCTAAATCACTGCTGTAAACTTGGGTTAGTTCCTACCTTCTAATGATAGTCACCACAAGGAGGCCAAAGTTGGATCTTTGGATGGTGATCCAGACGTGGTGTCACTTGCATTGGTTACTTTAGCAAAGGGTAAACCTAGTGATGGAGTAGGATGCAGAACAGTGCTCTGCTGCAGCAGTGATTATACCTGCAAGAGGAGATAAACACTACAGAAAAATCCCTAAGTCTATTAATCAAACTTCCAGAATGTTCTGAAAACATTTTCTTTCTTAAAAATTTCCTGAAATAGAAGTAAATAAGAAGAAAACATTTTCATGGGTCACTTTTTGTTTCTCTCTAGTGACGCAGCAACACTAAGATCAGTCTGATCTGGCAACATTCTATCTTTTAATTAAAAAGGTCATCAGTTCTACCTTGCTGCATACACTCAAACCAAAATTCTTTCTATAGACAATAAATTTAGTATGTTATATATCACTGTAACTAAGGCCTTCTAGTATGAAAGCCTGACTATGACGAAAGTCAGCATAACTAATATCGATGTTATGTCTTTTTATACAACAGCTTTCTAAAGAGAACAAAGGACTTTTATTTAGCTGCAATGAAAAAGTGTTCCACCTTGGTAAGAAATGGGAAGACAAGTGTCTTTAATTCATTAAGCTGTGCTGAATACTAAAGATATTTTTCACTATATTTTTAATAATAGTTTATTTGTTCCCAGATGATTGTCACATTCTCCTGTTTTCAGCAGTAATTTGTTAAATTCCTGCAACAATGAATGAGGATGGAGGATTATACTGGATTATACTACTTGCACTGTATATTTTACATATGCACAGGGACACACATGTGCATAGATAATGTTCCATAGACCCACCTTACTTGGCAGAAAGAAAGCTCTTACTTTCAGACCTGTTCTGGGAGAGCTGGCAGGCCATCTGTGGAAGCAGGGGATCTCTGAACTCATGGTAGGACAAAAAAGATGACGATGCCGGTTATGTTTTTCAACAAAAATGCACCGTGATTGGAGGGTGCCTGCAGCTTGTCAGTGACTGAATCAAGACTGGCTAAAAGGTGAACACAAATAAAAAAAACCCCTTAAATACTAAGTAATATCAAAACCCTTTTGTAAACAAATGTTCTTGCTGCACAGATTCTGTAAAACTTAACATGCTCATGCTTTCTTCACTATGCATTTCTGGTGTATTTAAATATTCTTTGGTGGATTGCAGACCCACCACTTTGCAGTGACTATAATGATGAATGATAATCTCCTGGGGAAAATAGCCTTGTGTCAGACTGCACTGCAATAGGGAAGGACATGTCAAGGCTGAGGCATCAATTGCCATTTACTGAGATCTACTTTGGAGTCAGTCTCTGCAATGTACATGGTGATTTTAGGCATATTATTGAATCTCAGTTGTCCTTTTACCAAGCAGCTAAGAATAGGTTTGGCTATAAAAAGATAGGATTTTGCCACTCAGTATTCATAATTTGCTCCAATATAGAAAGCTACACTGAGGAGAAAATAAAAAAGAAAGAAAAGAAAGAAAAAGTAGAGGAAAAAATCTATTGTAAACCTCACTAACAGGAATTGTCTGATCCAACCTGGAAATAGAAGCCAACAGTTCCAGCTTTCTTTGGTAGAGTTGGGTGCTAACTATCCCTTGATTTGGGATGGTGTGCCATTGTCCTGATGGCAGAGGTTATGCTCCCCCAAAGTGAGGCCACAAGGGGATTTGAGAACAACAGGCATTTGTGCCAGTCACACACAGAGACCTGGGCTCTAGTGCTCTGCAGCTGAGCTCAGTGGGCACTTTCTTATAGGTATGTCATCGTAGAGCCTGAAAACCCTCCAAACCCTCAGAAACTTTTCAAAGCCAGGCTGCAAGTGTGTGCCCAACATCAGAAATGAGAACTAGGTCTCAGAGCTTTGAATTCATAGGACTTCTCACAGCAAATTTAACTTTACATGAACTCAGTGCACTGCTCTCTTTTGACATGTTCTTTTGAAGATGTCTGATAGTGCAGGGGAATGTAAATAATTCATGGGAAACTAAAAATATTGGTGATACGTTGTGATGTTTTCCTCTTGGTCTCAAATGTTTATCAGCTATAGAGTTCTCTTTGCTGCTCTTGAGGACTTAAGATTTAAAATAAGCAAGTGAAATCCAGTCAACATTTCCTTAAGGACATACCTGATTTTCCCAAATAAAAAGGTAACATCTGAAGCATGAATAATCTCTTTTACTAAATTAATATGCAGGAATAACATATAGGTTTGGGCTTTGACTTCAGCTTAATTATCTGGTAACATTTCAAAGATTATTTGTTCCACCAGCATCTCCATTCCAGACGTTATATAACTGCATTTCAAGGACTGTCCTCTGCTTTCAGGTTAATACTACTGTATCTGAGAGCAATTTTGTTCACTGGGTTGACTCCTCATTTACCTCAATATAACACCAGAAATAGAATGTGGTTTCTACGTACATGATACCATGTCTTTTCATTCTCATATTTTGGTGATATAACACTTACAGGAATACCAAGTAGATATCTGGGGAATGGCTGGGGAGCTGTGTTGCCTGGGATATATATATATATATATATATATACACATATATATATATAAAAAATAACTTGCAAGTGCCTTCTTTTCTGTGTAACTCACTGAAAAATATGTTTATTTTGTTCTAAGCTACACTTGTCCAGAAAACTGTTCATAAAATAACTCATATGATATATTGGTCATTGAAAATACATTCAAGAGCTTTATACCACAAGGGTGTCTCAGTTGGTCAGGAAGGGAAATTTGTACTTACTGTGCCTTTGCAAGGCATCTCCTCTCCTTTTACATCTGACCCAACAGCTTGTGGAAGAGGAGTGGGAGGAGGGTTTCTCAGATTTTGATAACTTCCTTGGCTCCTGATGGTACCACCAAGGTGGCAATTTGTGCAACTATCCCTAGAGTCGTTTGAGAAGATGGTCTCTAAACAGCTTTTGCACTGCTGCAGTGAGTTGTTCAGTGCTGTCCCCAGGTTGAGTGACAGCTGTCTGTCTGATGAATCTCTGTTAGTTTGGATAGGGAGTAGCCTATGATGATGTCATTCACCTCATACAGCTCTAGGTGCAGCCCACCCTTTTTTGTAATCTAGATGTTCAAATGTAGGTCCTACCGTATTGTGTCCTTATAGTCCTGCAGTCCTGGTAGCATCCCACTGTTCAAAAGCACCTGCATGCACACATTTTCCCTTCTGTCAGTTTAGGCATCTTGTCTGGTAATTTTATCCCTAGAATAGGTTTTTTCTCTGGGAATAGAAAAATAATGTGGCACTAGGGAAGTAACAACTGAGCCCTTCACAGACCACATGCAAACGCTCCTGGGCTGTACCTGCCACACTATTCAATGAGGCTGGACTCCTGTGCCAGTTTTTAAACATCTGGAAAAGCTGTCAACTGCACACATATGCTTTGGTACTCTAAGGCACAGGTTCCAGCCCATACTTTTTCAGGCCTCTCTGGCTCACCATTTAATCCTTCTATAAGCAGAGTGGGCTCACCAAAGCTGAACTGTTGCAGTGGCTACAATGTATTTCCTGGCCGAAACCTGACAGCTAGACATGCCTAAAAGTCATCAATTCATTTATCGATATGTTTGTTGATCTAAATCTGTACTGATTAAGAGGCAGATGTGAATAAGTTTGTAACAGGCAGTCTCTGTTAAGACGTTCCCCTTTTGAATATTATCTGAACTGGGCAAATGCTGCAGGGAGAAGGGACAACCCCACTTTGTGGTAGACATGCAAGTGTGGAGTTGGTGCCTCTGAGAGCTGAAGGCATTATGCCTCTATGCTACCGTTGGGAAGATGTGTCCTCCCAGTGCATTTGAAATGGAAATTATCAAAAAAGATGCTATAACGAAGAGTTACCTTGCCTATATGACTGATAAAAATGACCTAGAAGTTATTAACCCCTCTTTAACAAATTCCCACCAAACCTGGCAGTGCTCAGCCATTAGGCAATTTAGGCCACTGATGAGTCTCTACCCTAGCCCTCTAGGAAGGTCTGTTCTTTTTCATGACTTGTAGAGGAAGCCTGTGACAATGACAACCTCAACTTGAGCATCTAGATTAAAGGACTAAAGCAAGATAGAATGTTTTCCAGTGTATCCTCTATTCAGAGATGAAAAAAAAGGAAAAAAATATGAGTAGCTAACAACCAAGAGAAAACTTAACTTTCCATTCTACAGAAATGTCTACAAACTCAAGGCAGTGATAATCTCCAAGGATGTGGAGATCTCATAATGCTCAGGGTATTGCTGTTCATCAATTCCCTCAACTAATACAAACTAGAATCTAAATTTACAGCAAAGAAAAATTGCTGAGCAGACTGCACAAAGTCTGTCTTTTAATTGGACTAGAAGCTTGAGGCTAGTGCAGGAGAAAGGAATGCATGTGCTAGAGTAATCCAAGGATTAAAAGCTCATTGTTTGGGGAATAGATACAGGAGTTACAGGAAATTGTTTCTGATTTCTGCTCTGCTGTGTACTGTATCTGTAAACAAGCCTTCTCTGGGAAGACAAAACCCCCGAGTCGTATCGCTCCTCAGAGAGGTTTTTAATACTTCAGCAACATCATTAAAATGAACCTAGGGATAAGCTGTGTCTCTCAGGAGACTGAGTTGTGTCATGGAAGGAGAAACTTTGCTGTCATTTACCTGACAGTGGCATAGGAGAAAGTTCAGCTCAGCCCCTTTGGCTTTGTCTGATGTTGTTGTCCCTGAGCCTGGGTTGCTGAACTTGGCTTTGCTGGAAGCCTAACAAATCTGTTTGCCTGAAGCTGGCCATGCCACACACGAAGACAAATGGCAGTGCTGGGCTGACCAGGCTGGTCCTAAATGGGTAAACCAATATCCTTGCTGCAAGTTGTCATGTCATGCTTCATTGATGAGAGACATGACTTTCCCTTTATCCAAATCCTGCCTGTGAGAGGGACTTGTGTCAAAGCAGTATGGAAAGGAGTTGAGTTTGTGCTTGAAGGAAGAAACAGAGTTCAAATTTAGTGTAGATGTGACTTAATGACCCTTTCCATAAATACAAATGTTTTCAGAAGTTGGTTAGAGATTCACAGAACTAACCCTTCCCTTTCACTGATCACATACTGTGGTGTGTGTGACATGCTGACAGGAAAAAAAGGGGTGCAAAAAGGGCTGGAATAAAACATTATTCAGAAGCTCTTTAATGTTTATCAACTTTGTAATCTTGGATGCAAAATAAGGAACTAGCAGGAGTTTAAGCATCAGCTCTCCAAAATGGTCCTTTTGTCAGAGGACTAGCTAGCACCACAAAAATCTCACACTACAAACATCCTCGACGTAGTCCTCCACAGTACTGAGCTGCCTTACCCTTACATCAGTGATAACCTCACTGGACCCTGCAGGTTTTGGTAGGACTACTTCAGATAATGAAGGCTCAAGTGCAATCATTTCTTTACAGATTTTGAACTGCTTTCCTGTTTTATTGTCTTGGTTTTATACAATCAATCTATTTGCTTAGTATTTTCAATAACTTATTCAGTATTGACACTGACTCCCATATTTTGAATTTATTAAACAACAAAATCTAAAATCTTTTGTTATTGGCATGTGGGAAACCAGCTCAAATATTTTAAAATAAAAGCATTTACGATGGTATCATTTAAGAAGTTGTGACTGCGTACATATTTCTATGTTTCATTTTTGGAGTAATTATTTCTGTTCCCCCTCAAAATCTAACCATTTAAAATGGCAGGCGATGGACTGTTCTTTTTTCTTCTTAATAATAATAAAAAAACCCCAAAACCCACACAAAGAAATTACTGTTGTTAGCAAAAACTCAGCAGATTTCACCAATTTATTTGCGGGATGTTATGAATTAGAGGGAATTTTCTCTCAGTCAGCTTTAACTGTCTCAAATTCAATTACAACACAGGATATAACATTGGCAGAGCTCTGAAGGCCCCTTCTGGATAGAAAACAACAGCTATTTTCCACATGATGTAACTGTTGCAAAACTGATAAGATGAGTAAAGAAGCAAGTGGGAAGGATGTAAACACTCTTGTCTTGATGGAGGCTTTGGCCTTCAACTGATTTAGTGAAAAGGCTCCACCCATGTCTGTTTAATTTTGAAGTCTGACATAGTAATGCTCTTCTGTGAAGAATACCCAAGTCCACTAGATGTTCCTCCAGAAACATCTATCCATGATACAGACTGTGGTTCTGAAAGAAACTCTGACCTTTCTCTTCCAAAGTGATTCCTGTGTTGGCTCTGTTCTCTGGCATCCTTCACAACTTTCTCTGCCTCCCAGTGCTGGTATAGCCTAGGGATGGATGGACTTCTGAATCTCCTTACAAAAGTTTTATGTCTATCTCCACAGGAAAAGAAGAGAAAACAAAAATAAAAGTAAGGGGAAAAAACAAAATAAAAGAGAACACAGTGTATCTTTTTCATCCTCTGCAAGAACTTTCTCTCCCCAAATGACAATTCTTCCTGCAGTCGTGTTGTGTTTAGATATATTCAGATAAAAGGAAGACAGAGGAGAATAATGAACAACTTGGCAACCTAACCAGACAGAGCTTCATCTTAGTAAAATGGATGGAAAATCACTCAACTTTTATAAGGACTGGGAGAGGAAAGAGGGAGCAAAAGGGAATGAAGCCAGCAAATCAATGTCTCCAAACTGTAAATGCCTAGCAGTGGTTCTTGACTAAATCTTGTTTTGCTGATCTGATTCAATCATTACAAGTAAAGTCCTCCCAAGGCTGAATACATGAATTAAAATGCTAGTTTTCTTTCACAAATGTAAGTGCTGTAGCCCGGCTAACCAACCTCTTCTGAAAGTCTTGAGACATATCAGCTGCTCACTTGTCTGATGCCGGGTTTGTTCATCCTGGGTCTAGCACATGATTGGTAAAAGCTTACCTGACTCACTGACCTACCATTTGGGAGCTCTTGGGGTCACAGCAGTGAGCATTAGAGCCTGCAAGAGAAGCTCAGCAAAGCTTCAGTCCTAGCCACTTGCATATGATTGGACACAAATACTTACTGAATTAAGTAACTATTTCTACCTTTCTTACTGAATTAAGTAATTATTTCTACCTTTCTTTCGAAATGGCTGGATCATCACCCATGCTCAATTTAGAGGAATGACTAGTGTAAAAGCATGCTGTACAGAAAGAAATTCTCTTCTTTGAAGTCAAAATTTAAGAGATGCCCGTCACGTTAGCTTATAGGAATTTGTTCTTATTTCTTTGTCTCTTTAATAGTTATTTCTTACCCCTAGAGATTAGACTTTCACCATATATGCTGTATATCACTGTGCTGTGATTAATGTATATTATTGTGCTGTCATGTAAGAGCAGGTGATTTAATCTGTGCTATCTTGACTGAAAGACTATGCATAGCAGGCTTTAAATTCTTTTGTAACCTACTAAAGATGGATATTCAGCAGCCTGAACAGTATTTCTAGTCTAATATTCATGTTATGTTCATAAGTAAAAACTGCAAAGATTTATTAAGTTCATAAGAGAAACAGAAGAAAGTATGTGAAATCGATTTGGTCTTCTTAGTATGGTCATTTGTTATATTTGCTGTTGAGCTTACAACAGCACCCTGGCTAGAAAAATGCGCAGTTGCTCTTGAAGATGGACAGACATCTACAAGATGTAGATGCTCCTGTCTACAGGTTCAGATGCCAGTCAGAATAAATTGCAGTAGGAAGAGTATGAAGCTTAGCAACATGCACCTTTTTAGCTATAGGAGAGTTTGAAATCCAACTTTAAACTCGTTATTGCTCAACTTGCCTCATGGGATTGAGTCACGATTCATCATAACTTTTGCACTCACAATCAACAAAACAGAGGTTTCATAGCTGAGGAAACAGCATTTTGGCACCTCTATCCATGAATCACGATCCATGCTTTAATTATAGGATTCTTTCTGCTTCTGCTTTTTGATTTTATATTCCATCTGTCATATTCCATTTATTCCCTTCACTGAAGGACAAGCTGATATTTCCTGTGACACTGAAAATCTCAAGGAATTTTGTTTTTCCCAAAGAAGATGTATTATAACAACAAGTTGTTGGAAGATTGGTTGTGGTTGTTGTACTGAAAGATTCATGCTTAGAAAAGAGTCCTATTTTAAACGTTTTAACTGGTCCTTTATCAAGGTCCCTTTACATCCAAAATCTCCTTGCTGCTCAAGCTGATAAAATGTGATCATAGAGATGCTAGCCTCTATATACTTCTTTTATCTGGCATATGATCTGTGCAACTGTGCCCTTTCTCCTATTTGATTTCTAAAGCTGATTGAAAGTTCTTGAAATAGCTTATCAGGCCAAAGCTGTGCAAAAATAAGCAGTGTAGCTTGCATAAAAACTTTTCCTTTCACCTTTTTTACATTCCTTTCTGTTTGTATGTAGAAGAATGAAGTCTGAGGAAATAAGCCATTGCTGTGTCATTTTTTAAATAAAAGACCATGTAATCATGATTAATATGACATCGCTTTGATGTTGTATGGTCTTGTAAGTCTCCAAACTCCTCCTCTGAGACATGAAGTCTATCCAAATAAATAAATAAAAGGCTTGTTGAGGTACATGAGAAGAACACAGGTGGAATAAATATATCAGATTCCCTTTGTAGGCTTTAGGACACTGTACAGCCTTCATAATCTTCATTAATTAAGAGATAATTTTTACTCATAGACAAGTTTTCTTTCAGTGACCAATGACAACTTTTGGCATTATTTTGGAGCAGAGAAATTTACAGGCTAAGATGAAATAGGGCTTTGGTTTCATTTTGGAGGTGGTCTTCAGTTTCTTCAGATATTATACTCCAAACTGTAATTCTCTGAGGAAAAAAAAAGTTGCTCTTTTACAAATGGTATATGAAATGTTAATATTTTCTTTTTTTTTTTCAGATTTGCATATATGTCTGACACTATCAGACAGCTTGAAAGCAGGTTTACCTGGAAAGGTGCCTTGGGTTCAGCAGTAGCAGTCATTTTTCTCCTTCTTAGTAGCTGGTGCAGTGCTGTGCTTTTGACTTTCATCCTGGGAACAGCACTGATAACACGGATGTTTTTAATTGTTGCTAAGTAGTGTTTAGTCTGACCAAGGACTTTCTGGGTCTTATGCTCTGCCAAGGAGGAGGGGAAGCCAGGAGGAAGCAGAGACAGGACACCTGGCCCAAACTAACCAAAGAGGTATTCCATACCACAGCACATCATGCTCAGTATATAAACTGGGGACAGTTACCCAGAAGGGCTATATCGCTGCTCAGATCGGGCTGGGTATCGGTTGGCGAATGGTGAGCAGTTGTATTCTCTTTCCTTGTTATTTCCCTTATCATTATTATTACTGATGGTAGCAGCAGTGGTTTGTGTTATACCTTAGTTACCAGACTGTTCTTATCTCAACCTGTGGGAGTTATATTCTTTCGATTCTCCTCCCCATCCCTCCGGGAGCGGACAGGAAGAAGAAGTGGGGGAGAGAGTGAGCTGGTGCATGATTCTGAGTTACTGGCTGGGCTTAAACCACGACAAAGAGGAGTTTGATTAAAGCTGGAAAGAGTCTATTACATGTGTGAACATAAACCCCATCTAATTTAAACATAATACTGACCAAAAGGCTCAGGAGTTTCAGAAAATAAAGCCTGGTCTCTGTTCTTATCCTCTGATGGTCTGATAACTATATACCTTATATGACTGGGTATGGGGCCCTCATTCTGCCCAGCTCAGGGGAATATCAAATCCACAAGGCAGGAAACAGTCTCCCTCTTACCAGCCCACACCCACCTCTCAAAATGTTGTTCAAAGTTTTCACCTTTGGTTGAGCTCAGAATCTGATGAGAGCTCACAGTCAGATATCTGCACAAAAAATATTGTTGAGGAAGGAATCAAATGGGACATAGTGTTGGGATGGTATTGGGAGGTCAGATTTTCCTTCTCTTGTGGAGACCACACCTGTTAAAAAGCAGGTGAACATCTGCTGAATCAGTTCCATTGTTCTGTGAGATTTCCATGGTGTGAGGGATGGGCCCCAAATTTCTTGCAGGAATGGGATGATTTGCATTTATAATCCTCAGCTTCATTGACTATGAAGAATCAGTTTAGAACAAATGGAGTGGACAAAACATGAGACTAAATTAGATTAATAGTTCCTTCAGTTTGTAGAAGCAGGAGTGTTTATATGACCTAAGAAATTTGAGCAGAAATGGAGTTCTGTTAGGAGCTGGTGTTTAATTATGGCTGACAAGATCTTAATTATTCAATCAAATAAGGTTTTATTACCAATGCATCTATCTTTAGAACACCGTGACAGAAGGAGAAGATTATCAAAGATGCTTGTATAAAAATGTAAGCTGACAAGTTCCAAATATGATAATGCAAGAAGCTTGATGTAATCTGTCACCTTTTTTTTCTTACTACAAAAGGATTTCTTCATGAAGCAGTTGGTCTTTAGCAAAACCTTTTCTTGTATCAACTTAAATAACTTTGGCTTCACTTTTCTTGTTAAAAGTAGTGTCGGAACAAATTAGTTATGATATTGTGTGAAATTGCAGATGGTGCTGATATACGTTTTGCAGTGGCTAATTTGAAACTTCTTCCCCCTGTGCAGTGGTTTCCTCAATTATGCTTTTAAAATACCAAGATAGATTAGAAATGAGAAGTTAGGAAATATTTTGGACATCCATAAACTGACAGTTTTGTAAAATAATCAGCCCACCTATTATCTGGGATCTCAAAACCATAATAAGGGCTGATATTTTATCAAGCTCTGCTGTAAATCCTGAACTTGACATTAATGAAACACAAGATAATTTTCAGGTTGAAAGTGCACAGCTGTAAAAACACAGCGCCTTCAATATAGCTTCTCCAAGTTGCATTGCTGCATAAGAGAAGGTTGCTGCTTTCTTATCAGCTGGGAGAGAGTTCTTTAGATATCAAAAATGTTGATTAAGTGTCATGAACATTCACTATCTTGTGAAAACATCCAGGGGAGAGAAGGGAAGCAAATTACTTCTACTTCCTGAAAAATTAAGGAAAGAGCCAGAAGAGAAATAGAGCTTGTGAAAGTACAGAAAGAACTAGATTACAGAGAAAATTATATGCTCTATAAATTTCTTGCATAATTAAACAAATAAATCTTACCACTTGCGCTTGATTTTGTACAAAAATTTGATCTTTTTTTTACAAAAAATTTTGTCATCCAAAACTGAGCAGTTTCTTCAGTGCTATCAATTTATGACAAATTGTTCTCTTAGTTACACTCGAGCTGTGGGAAGGTGTTTGAGTCTGACATGAATTTCTTCTATCTATGGAACATATACAAGTCACTGCTGGACCAAAAAGATAACATCTTTATGTGACATGCAAAAATTAAAATAAAATGCAAGAATTGGTACTGTCACATTAAGGTTTTAATTTTTTCAACAAGGTTTTAATTTTCTTTTCTTCGTATGTATGTATCCTTTTCCTAAGAATAGTCTGACAATCATCATCGACAGAAGCAGCTGGTGAGCCCTTGTTTTACTCTTCTGCTTCTAGTTGAGACTGAAAGATACAGTTTACAGTTTTGTAAGGAATCTCATTATTTCTTTTCTTTGGAAATGGCAATTAAACAAAAAATTCTTAAACTGTGAAAAAAATATTAAAGACTATTGAAATGACTGAATTACCACAAACTGCTCGAACGAGCATTATCTTGATTTGTGACACAGTGGCATATCATGAAAGATAAATTCAAAATTAAGGTCTGTGACATCTACCTAATGTTCTGGTAAACTTAACCTAAAGTGTTAGCAGAAAAATAAATTGCTATAAAGCAGAAAACTCTTCTTGAAAATCATAAGAGGTCCTGGAGATTTAACTGGCTCTGAGGTGGTAGGGATATGCAGTCAGACAAGTATGTATCCTCTGACCTCCTAAGTAGCAATGTGGGTGGAGATCTGACATGTGGGATGATGCACAGCTACAGGCCTTAGCGTATCTGCTTTCAACACTACGGAGCCTTACAGAAAGGATTCTTCTGTTACGGGATATAACATAGTATAAGTTTCATAAATCAATACTTTTCCATAAGGTTGTTACAGAAACGTCAGATAGATTTCTAAAGCCTCCTCAATAGTTAGTCTATTTCATCCTATCGTGTGGAAGGTTTTCTATTCTGTGCAGTCTGTCACAGACTGGTAGCCAGGCATAAATAATATTGACTTTTCTAGTAACAGCCACAGACTTTGCATTAACCCTGCAGTGCTCAGGACTGAGCCTTACTTCAGCAGACTGACTTTTTCTGAACTTGTCATGACTTGCCTTGAGCTTTTTTTCCTTACCTAAATCCCCCAATTTTCTAATAAACAGGTGACTCTTTCTGGTTTGTTTTACGTAGCCTTGTACAATCATGTAGTATAACCATTATTCTTGATATAGAATTATGGACAAATCATTATGCTGTGCAGAATGAAGTACAGAGTTTAGCTAAATGCTGTGGAGTACAGCCACAGGGCAGTAACCAGTTCTGTTGTTGCTCACCATGCATGTAACCAAGTAAGCACGCACAACTCATCCCAGTTATGGATAGAGTTTAACCTGAAATTTAAAAATTGCTCCTGGCCACAACGAATTGGTCACCCCTGCTTGGAGAAAACAAAAGAAGTATTGTAACAATTAATAAAAACGCACTCAGACTGAACTGTTTGTTGTCACCAGTTGACAGAAAGGGAAAGCACTTCTGAGACCTTGTGTTTATTCTGCCCCTGGTGAGCTGACAAAACTGCAGGTAGGTTTTCAATGTTTATTGCAATATGAGTACATCAGCAAAGTGCTTTCTAAGCAATGGAGGAAGCTGAACACCTTGGGAAGTATTAAATGCTTCTAGAGAGAGATACTTAGATATTGGATTTAAAATATAAATATAGTAACATGTTAAATATAAAATAAGTGTGCAGAAAAGATTTTGAAGAGTGAAACAAGATGTAACTTCCAGGCCCTGTTTTGTTCACAAAACAAAATATATAAGTATGATGGTTTTCAGCCTAAATTCACTTTGAGACTATTATATAGAATCTTTTTGCAACTCAAAGGCAAATGACAGAAAACCTGCATGACTTTGTTTATATTTCATGTAATAACAGCCTTAACATTTCAGCCTTTTCACTTACGTCTAATATTGTCTCTGCAGTAATTGAAATTGCTTGGACACAGTTTTGCACAGAAAATTGTGAACTGTGGATAAATTATCTACCAAGCATTTTGGAACTATCTTTAAAATAAAGTTATTAGTTGATATGTCACAGTATGACTCTCACTGTGTGTTAGGCTGGAGAATACTTACTTGATTGTGTTTGCTTCTCTGTTCTGTCACACAAACATTTCTCATTTCATGATTCAGTGGTCTGATGCACCGCAAAAGCCCCTTTGGAGATGTTGCAGTTGATCATTTCCATCTGCCTACCATACATGGGTGAACTCCACAGCTGCCATTTCCTAAAATCTGTATGGTATTTTGGATAAATACAATACCAGCTTAATAATACTACAGGAAATATTTGCTATTTTATCCCTGTTTGTTGTAGGAGTTCTGACACTTTTGAACATTACTGGGAATCAAATAACTAATTCTTCTTCTTTTCTACTTCTGTTCTGATTAGTAACTTTTGCGCTGAGGGTTTCGTCAAGGACTGCACAATTAAAGGCACTGAGAGGAATGAAAAATTTAGGACCTTACATAATGACAAAGTAGTAGCTGATTTGCATCTTGCGACACTTACATCAGTGATGTTCATTATATAGTATTTAGTAGTCCTGTCATCCTCATCAGGTTCAAGAACAGTGACAGCATATTATTTTAACATGGAGAGCCTTTCTTTTCACCCATGCCTTTATAAATTGCAGATTCTACCACCATGAATCAAACCCTAGAAGTCTCACAGCCATTTTTTTGAAAGCAAAACTGTCCCTTTGCAGTTAGAATGACTTTTATTTCTTAGAAAGAAAAAAAGAACAAATGCCATGTTACATTTTGTAATATAGCATTTCAGACTCTTGTGGGACATCCAGCCATAACATCAGAAATTACCTGCATTGAAGGCACTGACCTCTATGGGCTAAACCCCTGTCAAATTCCATGTCTGAACCACTTTAAAGGAGTCCTCTTCAGAGCACTGGTAAGCCTGCCTGCCATGTGGATCCTGTGCTCGTGGTGTTGCAGCCATGACTGGCATTTCAGTTGTCTGTGACATGTAGGATTGCTTCTGGGTCCATTGCAGGTTGATTCCCCAGTCCTTCCTTGGTAAGTGGGATGCTGCACCATGGCTGATAGGTGCTGCTGAGAGCTAGTAAAGAAGAGGGAGGTCAGGGGTGACTCAAGCATGACCCTGTCCTCTGCCAGGGCAGAGGGGCAGCTCTGCAGCAACCTGGCCTTCTCTCTCTCTCTCCTCAGTGAGTCCTCACTACATTCTTTTAAAGATGAGCATGGGTTATACTATTTTTGGGGTATTTTTAATTAAAAAAAACATAATAATATTAGTAGCATTTCTCTCCTTGCAGTAGGCTAATTCTTAGCATCTTTATCTGTGATGTAAGAGAATAGGCATCATGTCTATCCATCACAGATTTCTACCTGCTCTGATAAAGCACCTGGCTCCCTAGGGACATTACCCATGGTGCCTGCTGTTTTGTCCACAAAAGCATGAAAATCCTGGAAAGAGTTCACGTATGAGCATGATTATGCAGTTAGAGCACTCCCTGGGGGCAAGCAAAGACCCAGGCTCTTGACGTTCTTCCACAGTCTATTTATGCGTTTCACATGTGCCAGTCTTAAGTTGCAGTGTGTAAACAGTCCTTGGAGGACACATCACACCTGAGGCTTCCTCCCTCCTGGGGGAATATCCTAAAAAATGAGCACAGGAGACATGGTCCCTTTTGTACTCTGTTTAACAGTGGCACAGAATCTGTTAAGCTTCACACTTGTGGTTAGGTGGAATGGAGGGTTAGGGTACTTTCCTGGCATGTAGGGGATGTGGATTTGATAATTCTTAGGGAAAGGAGGAAAATGAACCTCGCTTTCTCTAATCATGATGGAGCTGGCTGTTGCCAGGCTGGAGTATGAGCAGCAGGGTGGTAGTGACCTTTGCTAATAATTTGGAGGCAGGTTCAAAAATTCCCTTTGCAGAAAATGTGCATTTACATTTCTAGAGTAGAGTGCCTCCAGCTAACAGTAGTCAAACAATCAGATGCTAAAAGCATCTTTACTAGGGTCACACTGATGACTGACAAAACACCTTGTAAGGCAGATAATACAGATACATATTAAAGTGATAAATAAGTGCAGAATGAAGATAAAAGCTTTCCTGTCTGCTTAAAGACAAAATTGCCATACATGTGTGTATGCCTTTTGAGAAAATAATTCCTACCTTGAAAGTGGATAAGGAGTGGTACAATTTTAGTGACAGTACTCTGAAGAATGAGGAGGTTCCTTGCAAGAAAAGTAATGGATGCTGCTGCTGCTAAAAAAGAAAGGAAGTCTGAGAAGACTGAAGTTCCTAGAAAAGAAATCCATTCAGAACCACTAGATCCAGAAAAAAAACCCAGGCTGACAATGTTTGGAGGCTGGAAGAATGATAGGAAGAAGCAGAGTATATGCTTGTCTTGTTCTTTTACTCTTCTGCAAGCATGTCTTTATTACTACTGATCAAGAGGTGTATTGTTTAAGCCAGTGTGGCCAGTAAGAATCACAGACCCTGCTGAGAATTTTGGTCGTATTGACTGATCACTAACAATCACAAACATCTCCAGCAACACAGGTTCTAACAAATCTAGAAATAGTTATTCTAGTGACTAAAGAAAGGACAGCTTGATTTGATCTAGATCAGACAGAGCACTCTGGGTTTGTGTGATTTTTAAATAACCTGAGGATATGTTCGCATTCTTCAAAGGCAATAAATGGTTCATGGTGAGAATAACTTACATTTGTAATTTTCTCTTTAACTTCTTCATCTTTCTCCAATTTTACTAGAGGTTATTCTTTCTGTATATTATATTTTACTGTGGACAGGTCTTCAACTTTGGATGAATTATTTAAAAAAATGTGTGTACGTGGCAAATCAGGGACTTAAGATTTGTGTCTTAAAGATTTCTATAGACAAAGTAGGGGCTGAAGAGGTCAAATTTGTGTAGTTTTGAAGGTGGTGGTAGTTGTTTATGTGAAGTAAGCAAAATGTCAATGTACCGTCCAATACTTCATTCCAATTTCAAAGGGAAACCTGTTCCAGCTCTATTAGATAAAATGTAATTACTTATTTTTCTCCTCTTTAGAGCTCTGGTTTAGTGCCAGACCTCTTAGAAGAGGTGCTTTCTGGAAAGACTAAATTTAAATTGATAAATCGATATTAGGCTTGTACACTTGCCAGGAGAGGGGCTGTCTTTACATTCACTTTCACACCACCCAGTGCAATCCTGTCAGAAGCTGTTAGACTGCAGAAATATATTCACTGTGCTTTCTTCATTTTTTTTTCTTAGCGTTGTATAAAAATGAAAAACAGCTTCAGAGCATCAGTGCTCAGAGTGCTGGGATGCTGTGAACACATGGTTACTTTTTTTTATACTGATAGTTTTTATCACACTGATACAAAGCAGTAGAGTATTACCAGGCCCCACAAGCCCACCCTAACCCACCTCTTTCCACTTCAAAGGGCAATGGACAACTTAGTTTAGAAAAACTCATTCAATCCTCTTCTCTTTCCAAACACACAAGCCTAAAAATGAGGCACACTTAGAGCTTGATCTCAGGTGCTCTGGATCTGGGCCAGGGCTTTTATGAAGTTGTTTTATTGAGGAATAGAAAGAGAGGGAAGTATGACAGCACTTGGTGTTAAAATGTTGCAAATGAATATGTTGCATGGCAGAGCAAGAATATTGTTCTTATATATTTGTTATTGCTGACAATAAGTGGGAGAAAAGAAAATCTCAGCTGTTTACTTTTATGACTGGCTTATTTACGCAAAACCTTACCTGTCTCACATGGAATTATAGATGACTGCTAAATAAGCAATATGTATGCATTGCATCTGAATAAACTGTTGTTGTTTGAAGAGGAAGGCATACTGAACATCCCAGAGGCATAACAATGGCTCTTCAGGCTTCCATTCTCAAATTGGAGTGGCAAATACATCAAATACATCTGGAGATATACTGTGTTGATGAAAATATCACTGGCATATATATGTTATATATTACACTTTACTGAGAGTCAGTGACTTTCTAAAACCTCTAAACCTATCAGGAAATAAATGGCAACAGAGAAAGACAAAACAAGGTAAAACAGGACACAGCAAGAAATGAACCATTTTGTTGGTGGAACAAATTGATGCTTTACAGGAGATGCCCTCACAGAAGGTGTGACCAATTCCTGCTGAGCTGTCTAATAGCATCACTGTACACCCTGCAGATGGTTGTAGGCTAAAGGCTAGAACAGAAAAAACCACAACATTCACAAAGAAGGCAGACAGATTTAAGAGGTAGAATAAAGTCACCTAGATTATTCCTAGTAAGTCCACAGCACTTTGCATTTCATGACAAAACAGGAATTAACACCTCTGTGGTCTTTTAATTCATTCTTCTGCTTTCATTAGTACCCATGAGCCATAATGGTATTCTGAGGACTCTCAATTCAATAGAAATACCCTGCCTAATGCAAACAAAGCAAAGTGTAACAATTTTCATCTACTAGTAGGGGCTTTTTTTTCAGCATGACTATCAGAAATCTGTCACAAAACATGTATTTTTTTTTTTAATTTTTTATTTTATGTGAGCATTGGATTACATTCAGGAGAGAACTTGGAGTCTCCCTTCGTCAGCCTTAGATCAGCTGTCCAGGTGGAAGAATGTAGTCAACTTCACTCAGATCTCTAAAATGTGGCCAGCATTAAGTCGTGTTCAGAAAGCAGAACCATCACTATAAAGTGCAAAAATCAATGTAAAATCATGCCCGTTCCAGATATGCCTAGATGATCTGTTCAACATAGTATTTCCTCGTATTTAGACAGGGTGACTAGAACACACAAGGGGCAGAAATAAACAGAATCTGGTCTGACACAACATTTGCACTGGGTGAACTAAAATAGTTCTAATCATTTTGATCAAAGTAAAAATGACATGTAATCTTGTTTCTGTAGCTAATTTAAGCCAGGATAAACTGATTACAATTAGCACTCCCTGCTTAAAGTGAGTATCTTCAATATTTTACAATTCCAGCTTGGTTCATTAAAGCTAGAGTGTAGATTCAGGTTTTAGGCCAGGGGAATCAGTATGAATTCAGCTGGCTTAAGCTTCTAGCCTTTTCTTTTTTACATTTTACATTTGCTTCAAGGTCGCTGGAAAAAAAAATGTTCAATACAAATAATCCTCGAGGGTCCTCATTAGAAACACATCTGTTCAATGATGGTGAAAACTGTTTATGATTACTCTGACACCAATTTAGTTAACCAGTCTTGAATGCTTTGAAAGCATTTGATTTTTTGTCTTTTCATTTCAGTAAAAATGCCATACAGAACAAAGCCAAAACCTTTCTGAACAGCATTAAGATGACACTAACTGCATTAAATTAACAATGACAAGCCTTAAGTTAAGCCTTAGATTCTCAGAAAAACCCAACAACTCCATATTAATATACTCCGGAATTTTTTTCTTTAAATCAAAGCAAATTTGGTTTGTTCCTTTCCTTAATTCTATATTAACAGATTGCTAGATCAGCTCTTCATTGTTTGTCTGGGCTTATACCAACATGATTAAACTATAAATATTTTTAAAAATGTTAACAGCAGCTTTTTTTTCAGTCAAAAATTTCGTGTTATCCAAGAGTATTAAAACTCAGTATTGATGTTGACACATCTCCCCAGTTTATTCTTATAAGACTCGCAAACAGAAGTTATTCAGGCATGTTTAATTTTAACAAGTTTAACATTATTGCCTTCTGGTTTTTGTCCTTGGTTGTTGCTGTTGGAGGCTACATCACACAACAATTATTTCCATCATCTGCTGATCAAAAACGTATTGAGTACAGTTTTTTTGCATTATGGACTTCTGTGGTGGTTTAAGCCCAGCTGATAACTCAGAACCATGCAGCTGCTCACTCACTGCCCCACTTCTTCCTCCCGTGGCTACAAGAGGGATGAGGAAGAGAATCGAAAGAATGTAACTCCCACGGGTTGAGATAAGAACAGTCCAGTAACTAAGATATAACACAAATCACTACTGCTACCATCAGTAATAATAATGATAAGGGAAATAACAAGGGAAGAGAATACAACCGCT
>JANHGB010067826.1:0-33564 GCA_026283785.1 Coracopsis vasa
GTCTGGATTCACAGTTTCCCTGCCTGTTCCATTTCAGTTCCTGTCATTAAGTGATGTAAAAGCTGGGAAAGGACAACTCCCATTTAGGGTTTCATGTGAAAAAGTAGACTGCTGCATGATTGTTTTAAAAAACATGGTTTGTAACTTTCAGGGGAGTTAAGACCATGCATTAACATTCATTAACTTGTGTGTAATTTCTTCCACGCAACATTTCTTTACCATTTAAAATTGTTTTCATCTTTGTGAGGAAGAGCATATGTTGTCATGATCTCCTTAAACTGCAGTTTGGTAAATGACTTGTTTAAATTTAAGGAAAAGAGGTTGTTGATAAGTATAGTTTTCTAATACTCTTCCTCAGCTGTCATTTACTTTGACTAAATTTATTTAAACCACCTTAACCTTTCAGAGAAAGGCCAGGAGATGTTTAAAAGAATAATATGTGTCTGACATTTTGGTTTACCAAAAGGACACCATCATAATTCTGTAGTGCCTCTGTTAAAAATAAGCTAAGAAAAGAAAACTAAAATCTC
The DNA here is from genome assembly GCA_026283785.1 of Coracopsis vasa. Classification (NCBI taxonomy): domain Eukaryota; kingdom Metazoa; phylum Chordata; class Aves; order Psittaciformes; family Psittacidae; genus Coracopsis; species Coracopsis vasa. The sequence goes on from JANHGB010067826.1 coordinate 531, forward strand.
TTTTTCTTTCTGCTTAATTTTGAAAGAATGGAAGGAAATTTGATTGATAGTTGCATTAGAAACTGACCTGCAAAGGTAATCACCAAATGCATTGATTTGTCACTGCGCCAGGATGTGCAAAGTATCTTCTGCATAGAGGTAGCCTTTCTCTCTCTGATAGTCACCTTAGTGTTTTACTATTAAAACATAGGTTTTTTTGGTGTTATTTCTGGTACTGACCATTAACTTTTCCCATGGCTCCCACTTCAGTGTGTCACTGCCAGGCTCTTCACATCGTCATGTGAAGGAGGAGGTACGGGCTGAGCATGGGTCTGAGCAGGGAATCACAGCATTATAGAATGGTTTGGGTTGGAAGGGACCTTAAAGATCATCTAGTTCCAAGCCGTCTGCTACAAACAGGGTGATTTTAAAAATACTTGATGGGTTTTTAATATTATTTCATTGTAAACACTCTTTGCTTTCTATTTTTGTGTGCACTATGATTGTTTTGTGTAACCTAGAGTTGTGTAAATCAGTATGGAGAGCCTAGGTGACTGCCCCTGGTTTGCAGAAGTGTGTAACTGGGTGACTCTGTGCTGAAGCTTATGAAACACCTTTGTGCTGCAGGAAAGCCATGTGGCAACTGGTTCTTCTTCTTTTAGACTGTAAATATCTTCTACCTTTGCACTTCTACCTTGGAAAATACAAACCTGCGTCCAGTTCCCTGGCTGATTTTAACATACTCTGTCTTGCTTTCAGAGACACTTTGTAGTCATTTCTATTTAAACATTTCCAGGTCTCGGGAGCTTATTGTCAAAAAACTTTATAAATTAAAGAAGTAATTTTATAATTATTAGTAATTTTAAAAATTTAAAAAATTAGTAATATTAGTAATTTTAGAGTTATAGCTCTTCTTTTACTCATGTTGCTCTTCTCACACTGTGAATTACAGCTGTGTATCACTAGGCAACCCAGGTACAAAAATTTTACTCATAGTTTTGTTCTCCTGTGAATTCAGGTGCAAAGTTACTAAGTAAATTCAACGAAATCCCTTGTTTTTACTGGTTTTCAGCAGATCTGGAAAGCATATCTGAATTTTGCACTCGAAGTGGCAATACATGGAGCAAGACATTTCCATGTATATGACTTTATTTTTTTTGTTTCGTTATTATCCGTAGGCCTTGTGAGAATTACACAGGCAGTGTGGTGGTTGTGGAGGGCTGTTGCAGGAGAAGGTGATGCAGGAGAGAGGAGTTTAATACGCAGTGCCAGCCGGTTTCCTCAGTTTGTGCTGGATGTGCAGTTGTGATGGGTTACAAAAGAGACCTTAACATAACTTTAGAATTTATTATTATGTGAAACCACTGGGTTTATGTCTGCTTGATGACATCACTGTCAGCACAGACAGCCATGTCTGATAAACACAGTAGAACCTGGAGCATGCTGTGTGACTTTATCAAGGGTTTTCAAATGCTGGTCAGTTAGAATGAGGTATTTTTGATCACAAGACAGTCCCATGTTCTTTTTGTCACCCTTTATGCACAGTGGCAAAAGCAATCTCACTTCTAATGACGCATCATTCCTGCAGAAATGACTGCAGCAGATGCTTGTGTGCAGAAAACCTGGCTGTGCTTGAAGCCTTTTTTGCAAGTCAGGTGGGGTGGGAATCAGCAGGGTGAACAGGAATAAGGACTTGTTTCCAGCTTTGGAGCTCATGACTACATATAATTGATAAAGGATAGAAGTTACTGTTTGTTTTCATTTTTATGAAGTGATTAGGTGGTAGTAGATAGTAACTTGCAAATAATCAGGGAAATAGTGCCTTTTCTTTGAATTGATATTTTGTTGTTGTCTTCTTGGTGCAACAAATGTTTTAAGCCCTGCTACTCTAAGGGCTAACTTACACGTAGTATTTTGATTGCATTGTATTTCTCGATGGGAGATTTTATTTTTATTTCTTGGTAGCATTCGAAAGGCTCAGTGATGTCAAAGGCATCACTGTCCCACACCAGCATTCACATTATTAGTATTATTTAATTTCGACAATAAAACAGGGATAATGGATTCCTTTAGAGGATGAATACTTCATGACATCCAAGTTTTCCCGTCTCTCCCTGGATGGAACAATAATCCTGCTCAGCTGCAGATCCCTGGCTAGCAGGCATTCTTTAATGGACATACTGTTTTTCAATGAACTAATACTTCATCAGGTGCTCTAACCTTTCCAATAGTAAGATGCAAAAGATAACAAAATTCATAACTGCATGACAAAAAAATGAGTTATAACAGCACGAATATATGCATTCATTTTGTTTGCTGTTACATACTGATATATTCATTTGCCACTGAGGAGGTCCAGGGCTGGAATGCTTGCCCTGTTAGGACTTTCTTGGGTAGGTGGCTTGATTAGCCTGGAGAAGACAGACCTTTGGGGTGTCTTATCAGCAGTCCTCCCCGTATTCACAGTGAAGTTATTGAGAGGATGTAGTCAGGCTTTTCACAACAGAGCATGGTGTGGAGGGTGAGAGGCAGCAGGCATAAGCTCAAATAGGAGATATTCAGACTGGATATAGAGAAAATTCACTGCAATTTGAATTCAGCGAAGGAGTAGAACAGGTTGCCCAAAGAAATCTCCATCTTCAGAAATTATTAAGCCTAGGCCCACTGAAGCCCTTTTCTGATCCTGCTGCTGACCTGGCTTTCAGCAGGAGTTGGAACAGGTGACCTTCTGAGGTCCTTTCCAGCCTGGATTATCCTAAGATGCTCATTTATTATTTAGAGTTCATAAATTGCTACATTGGTAGTATTTGAAATTGGGTAGATAAATCAGTATTTTTTTGACTGTTGAATTTGGAAAGAAGTTCGGATGCATCAGGTGTGTCTATGCTTTACAGCTGTGTTTGCATAATGCAGACATATTTAAGCTACCTGGGCCCTGGGCTGTAAAGTAGCAATGGTGCTGGTAATTTCTGAATAAACATATCAGTTCTGGGTGTACCTAGTTTCAGTAAGTTAGGAATAAGATTTTCCTTTTTTTATAGGAAAAATATCTGCACAGCTTGTTTTAATCTCATCTTTCTTGAGGTTTGCAAATTGGGATGGACTCTCCAAGTTCAGCTTGACTGTGGTTTTGGTTATCTCTCATCACTTGTGGGTGTAAAAGATGCTGGTCTAAGGTTTTGGATTTATTTAGAGAGATAATTTGCATGCTAATGTGCCATGCCCTTACCTATCCACTTGTTTTGCGTCATGTGGCCCGAGTGCATAAATAACGTTATCTTGAATGAGCTCCAACCCTACATTTGTAGAATTTGAAGTGTCTGCTTTCAAGTGATTAAAATCCTCTTTTTCGTAACTCTGACCCTTCCTCACCAAGACAAAAAACAACCCCAAAACCTTTTATATACTCGCCACTGCAATTAGATTTCTTACCCGTGGTGATCCTCTCTCGTTCTTCTTACAAAGCCAAGGTCCCTCTCTTCAGCCATGAAGACCTGGTTGGGCTGCTCTGGGTAGCGATGGATGCCAGAGCCCACCCAGCCATGCACCGTCCCAGTGCTGATGACACAATATCACATGGGGCTTTGACACTTGCCTGGTGCTGGCTGTGCTGGCATGGGTGCATGTACGCAGGTACTGGTGGTAATCTTAAGTACACAAAACCAAATTGTACTGGTATAAGCCTTTTACGCTATTTCTCCATAGTTATTCTAATTTGATCAAGAGAGACATGATCTTTGATTCTTGTAGAAAAATCTGGGGTAGTGCCTCTGTCTAATATATTTCCCTTCAGATAACACCATTAGCTCCTCTGCTCTGCTAGTGTGATGAAGGCCTACAACACCCTATGAAGCGAGCACAGAAACAGCTTCAAATACAGTTGATAATTTCTGCAAAAAATGTTTTCTTCTATTAAATAAGGGGATTTAAAAAAATCTTTAAAATGTATTAAGGCATGGATAGAAAATTACAGAAATCAAAGTCTTCAAACTTGAGACCACGACTGGAGTTACACCCTTGCCCTTCTGCCCTTCCCAAAAGTCGTGTGAATTAAGGACAATGTCAGCTGTGACTCTGCATTTCTGTGCTTTTGTCAGATTGTGTCACAACCTTAGCATTATTTAAATGAACTTTTCTTTTTTTTTGTATTTAATATCCATATTCAGGTATTCAAGCCATAATTTCTGTTAGTAAAAGTGACATTTTGTAAAGTTCATTATTTTTTTACAGAGAAAATCTCAGGCCCTTAGAAAAATAGACATTAAATATCGGAACGGCGGTGTCTCCAGGCTAGCAGTCATCCCTTCAGTTTGTCATTTTTATACTTGAATACCCGTGAAAAAGAAGTTTGATAATACCTAGGTTATTTAGCTTGACCTGTCTGCCTGACCGCCTGGGAACTGCATCTGTCAGCATGAGCTGCATCCCCGCACCTTAGCAGGGTCCTTGGCATCCCATGGGCACCCTTGACTACATTTCTTTTGGCACTTTTACATGGCATTTTTCATGATGCACCATGAAAACCTCTGTCAGGTTTGTCTCCAGTGTTGGTGTTAGGATCGTACAGCACAGTGTGAGCACAGTGAGCTATCTCATCAGCAGAGCCCTTCCCATCTCATTTGTAGGTGACATGCACAAGCCAGTGCATGTGGGTGAGCACCTTGGTACTCCAGCTATTGTAAAATGAAGTCCATTATTAATCATTTTTATTGCAGAGAGGAAAAGGGAAGAATCAAATAATTTGACATACAAAGGAGAAGTGGACTAGAGGGACATGCCGTCTACAGGCTCTTCCAGCAGCAACCCCATGCAGCAGTCTGGCCATTTGCACATCATTGCTAGCATTCCCTTTTGTTCATCTTGTAGCAATGCAATATAAAAACTCAAAAGGAAATAGTTGTGCTTCCATGTACTTTTAAGTGACATTGCTTTTCTTTGGAAGAAGATTGTGTTCACAAAGGAAAGTCCTCCTTTTGTACATTTATCTCAGCATTAGTTGGAAAGAAGGGACAGAAAAAGGCAGGTTTTGCCTATTTGTGTAATATTTTTAGAACAAATTGTAATGTAGAATTTGTTCCTGTTGGGAAGACTGTAAGTGTACCCACAGCCTATTTCAGTTTGTTAGCAAGTTTGTTAGCAAGGCAGTCTGCCTCCCCTTCTGTGGTAGTTAATAGCTGCAAATGCTGAGCAAGACCAGCACATGCAGATGCTGCTTTTCTAACCATTCCTTATTTTTCTGCAGCCCGCAGTGTGCTAACCACCCCAGCCATTTGGGTGATGCAACTTTGTCAAACACATAACCCCAGTGTCTGAATATCTGACTTGGTTCGGGCTGTGTTATGTTTCCCTTCTCAGGAAGCAGCTAGCAGGTCAGTACCACCTTCCACCATGCCCTTAGCAAAGCCATTTCAGTCCTGAGAACTGTGTGCACACTAGTTTTGGGTGCGATACAGCGGAGGGCAGGAGCTGCGAGCAGGATGCTGCTGTGTGAGGGAGCTGTTCATGATGCTGTGAGGCAGGCAAGGAAGGCATCAGGAAATCCTTTGTTTTCCAGGAAGAAATGAAATACTGATATTTCATATATAAATACTGTTTACATTGGTATGTAAATACTGATGTAAATACTGATATTTTGAAGTCTTTTCCTTTGCAGGAAGAAAACCAGAAGGTAAATAAATTCTGCAATACTTTTCTTAGGGTCCAGTTACACAGATCCCTTATGATTAAAAATAATAATCTGTTGTGTGTAGTCACCAATATAAAAAAAAATAATAAAAATGAAGAAACCTGAAACATTCCTGGTAGAGTATATTTAGCCTACAAGTAAGCGGAGTAAACTTTGTTGATGTCACCGGAGCTGATCATATAGCTCAAAACTGAGTTTAGGACGAAATGCTATGTTTATACTGAATTGCTGGTCTTCTGTCATTCTGTGTTTTAAATATTTTTAGAATTAGGTTCTCTTTTAAAAATAGTTTATAAAATTTAAGAATTAAAAGCTTCTTTGTCTATGAGCTATTCCTGTCTCTTCAACAGGTACTTAAAATCACATGATAATGTATTTAGGGTTAGTGAATGATATAGTTCTAAAAGGTGTTAGTTGTCTGAAGGAATATGTATTTCTGTCAAACACAACAAACATGCATGTTATGTTTTCCCTCTCTTCTTCATTACTACATTAGGAACCCAATTTTTTTTTTCTTATCTTGAGGAAATAATTTAATCTACTGTGTCCATTGGTTTCAATGGGCCACAACTACTCCCAGGTACTATTGTAATTTTTTCTGATACAACTATTTTTGTGCAAGAACATCATATTCATGTATTGCTTGGCCTTCAAAAATGTTGGCAAAAATGAAGTAAATGCTTGCTTAAAGCTATATTTCTAGGAGTAATAGCTTCAGTTCATTCTTTCTGTAGCTCTTGGTAATATCTAAGGAAGCCTCAAATTAATGAATATACATTCTCCAACTTCCAGTATCAGAAGTACCAAAGGCATGATTTCATACACTGATAGTACTTTCTGTTCAAGTCCTCAAGCACCAATTCTAAATCTACCACATTAATTAATGCCCTATAACACTGTTGTGACAATAAATATCCTACTTTTGAGAAGAAAAAACCCCACAAAAGCAATTGAAGAATGAATATGAATTAATTCTAAGATCTACATACCAAAAAAAAAAGGTCAAATCCTGAAGAGACTGAATATCTGATATAGGCAGGATGTTTTGTGAGAGCTGAGTGAAATGTCTTAAATGTAGGTAAAACCTTAGATTTTTTTTTTTATTTAGCCCTCAAAACTTTTTTTTTACTTAGAGCAAATAATTTGTTAATTTTTTTATATGTATTATAATTTAGGCCCCATATACTTTGTGAGGCCTCAGTTCCTGTAATTATTTACAACCCACAGCAGTAATTAAAAAAAAACCAAACAAAAAACCAAACAAAAAAACCCCAACAACTGAAACCAAGAAATGCAGTGCAAAAAAGTTGAAGTGTGGCTGCATTCCCACCAGCTTGTTCTCCATATGGAGCCTTGAAGATGCTCTCCATAAGTCACCTAGGTACTGTAATGTGGCATTTCTCTCAGCTACATCAGGAGGAGGTATATTTAAAGATTGCTTTATGTTGAGGTCGGAAATGGCCACACTGCTCCTCAGAGAGGAGATCTAGCCCAGTCTGTCTTGCTAAGACAGTTTTTGCAACTTTGCTTCTCTACATAAAAAAAATGAAGAAAATTTGAGAATGAAGACCCTAGGCCTGAGTAATCTTCAGTAGTGTTCTCAGGGTTTTGAACTGACTCCAAATACAGGTATGGATTACACTAACCTGCTTACAAAGGCCAACATGATCTGAGAAGAGTAATAGTGAACTTAACAAACCAATGGGTAAGGGGTAAATACCAATCTGAAGATGACTTTGCAGGAATGAGATGCATTATTTGTTAGGAGCAACTTCTACGAAGAGATAAGTAGAGTAGTCTCAGTTGTTCTGGCTAAATGCTGGATCAGATATTTGAGGTTTAACTTTGCCAGATAAGTTTCCGAGAACACCTCTCAATTTTATTGTGTGTTTGTAGTGGGACCAGCTGCTTAGAAGAATGGCATCTCATTGCAGATAGAGCAGGGAGTGAGGGTGGTGGCACATCTCCAGACCTGCTTCAGCTATCCACAGGATTACTGGCTGTTCCTGTGGTTTAGGAGCTCTCCACACCTGGAAGCATTATTCATTCTCCATCTCCACAGAGCTCTGTCCTCATGCTCAGGTTTCTGTAGGGTGGCATTTTGCCAGCTTTGGTGGCATTTAAGGAGAACTCTGTGTCAGTGCCTGTAATAACATGCATCTTTAATAAAATTACTTGTTAACTGAGAATATAGTATCCTACAAGTAAGGAAGAGAGGGGGATCTGTTTGTTACACTCTGTGCCCAGCCACTATCACCGGCTGACTTTTGGTAGTATTTAAACTGAATATTATAAGCCTTTGTGAATACTGTAAGCTTTTTAAAGGGAAGGTCTCCCTTCATTTGCAGTGATGCTCCATCAGGTGCCCAGTGTCACATACCTTGTATGACAAACATTTGATGTGACACTTATGCACGCAGGTTGCTCCAGAGATATTTTTATAGGTCACACTAAATATCACACATCCAGCCCTTCAGTCAGGTACTGGAGCCGTCTGTGATTGCAGCTAACGGTCTTGGAAGTTGCTATGGTTCCTGGTAAACAGCATCCTGTGGCTTCTGCTCCCATCTTTGTAGGAGCAAAGGGGCATATAGCAGTAGGGACATCAAGTGAGTTGGTGCCAGTATTAGCTCCAGGTTTCTCCAGACAATCAGCTAGTCCAACTGACTGTAATTTCTTTTTCATCCTCCCTGTTGGAAACTCACCTGGTATCCAGCTAGCCCAGCAGTTCAGTTAAGCCTGGCTTCCCCAGCCATTCAGCAATCGTACAACCCTCCTCATCCTCTACAAACCTCTCACGAGTTGGTGTTTCCTGACCTGCTTGTCCCCAGCTAGGTGAACAATTGAAAAAGGAGTACATGGTAGTAAGGTCAAGGAGAACATGAACAGGCAGGGCCTCAAAACACCTGTACATTCTGTAAGGATTAGACAATCAGGAAGGATGTAACAATGCTAGCTCTTACCCAAACCTCTCGGGTTTGCCTGTATGCCCTGGAGATCTTGGGAGACCTAGTGATGCTTCTGATGTGTTTAATGTACAGTGGAGCCATGAATGCAATTAAAGCGGGTGTCTTGCAGAGTTTAACCAGTTGTCTTTCCAGTCCTTATCCTGAAGCTGCATCCTGAGACAAAGAAATGTAAAATAATTTGAAAGCTAGAATGAAAAGAATTTTAATTATTTAAAAGTTTGGAATAGTTTTTAGTATACTATCATCTTACAGAAGACAACTAAGGACAGTGATAGTTGGCACTTGGAAGTTTAATTGCATACAATAAATATGTGACAGTTTTTAATTGTATTTTAATAACCTCAAAGATCTATTTTGGCTTATAATTTACAACTTGTGTTTTCTTGATATTTCTCTGTTGTCTTTTGTGAGACTCTCAGAGAAGGGGAAAGGAGCATTGCAATGTTGAGAGCGAGTGAGCAATCCTCTTTGCTTTGTCTTCCCTCTTCCTCCCAGCCTTGAAGCTTGCTATGGAGGTAATTCAGCACAGAAATCTCTGATTAGCTCAATTTTCAATTATGCTTTCCCGTCACCTTTAAACAACTGCTGCTTAACCCATGTTACAGAGAATGAGCTGCAGATTCAGAAACAGATATCTAGCCAATTATATTCTTCTATGTATTCCAGATAATGCCAAATAGGTTTTATGTTTACTTCTGTAGGTTACTTTCATGCTATGTGTGCAGTGGGTGTTTTTTTATCTACATTTGACACCACAGGGACTCTCTGGCAATGTGTGTCTGTGAACAACTCTAAACATCTTAAATGCTTCTAATATAAATACAGAAAAACTCCATGCAGCAATTATTAAACTAGCACAAATGTTTCACTGATTTTAACAGCATTTAAGTGGTAGGTTTTTTCTTCATTAAGATAAACAATGAAACTAATTGGAATGCTACAAAAACATCAGTAAAATTACAGGAGTATTGGGAACTCTTCCCTGCTCAAAATCACCAGAGGAAGCTGTGTGGAGGTGCAGCAGGGCGAACAAACTCATGTGCTCAGGTAAATTTTGCTGTACCTTTGAATTTAGGAAACAAATGTCATGTACTGAATTTTAGAAGCACGAAACTTGCAACATGAGAATTGTCAGAATAAGAATCAAAAGAAAGGAGCTGAAGGGATACTGAGGGGACATCTTTTTGAAATGAAAAAATGAAGAGAGAGTATAGTTATTTATAGTGCTAGGCTCTCCCGTGGAAAGTCTTCCTGTACAAAACTGCCTTCACCTAAAGAGGCAAAAAAAATGGCTGGATAGGAAGGGGAGCAGAAAGTTTTCCCAGGGATGTCTGTTGGAGGGAGGCATAGACTGTAGATCTTGCTGATGCACTGAAAAGATCATCCAAGATAGAGATGATGTGTGATGTTTTGCAGAGAGTGTGGATGCTATACCATTTCATTATGTGCTCTAGAACCATAGCCATTGTATTTTGCAGGGTTTTCTATGGATAATGTGGATTAAGGCAGTCTGTAATGTTTATGAAAGATAGACTATGCTGCCATCATTTTCAAACTGAGCTGGAGTCAACAGTGCTGTGTTATTCTGAAAAACACCAGCTTCGCACAGGATTGTATAAACACAAAAGTAACTTTAAAGACATGGAGTATCATTTGCTCACAAAGGATAAGACCTTAGCTGTGGTAGAGTACCCAGTTTTGGGCAGCTTCTTTCAAGAGTTAGGAACTGCTGGGGAAAAAAGCAAAATGTGTGATGAGAAATACAGCAAACATGACCTATAGAGAAATGTCGAGAGATGAGGCATGCTTATTCTACAGGATACTAGAGGAAAGCATATTAACAGTCTTCAAATACATAGAAAGACTGCTGCTGAAAGAGGTGGGATAATCTGCTCTCCACAATCACTTGGAAAGAATGCGGATGGTACATGTAGATGATACAAAGAGCTGTGTTAGGTATTAGGAGTTTCCAGACAGTGAGATGAGGCAAAGATGGAAACAGGTGGGGAATACAGGATTCATTACTGGAGGTGCTTGGGACTGACATTGCCTGGAATGTTTTAGGTATGGGTTATGCTCTCTGGATATGTGAGTGAAAAGTGGTATTATTTAGAATGCCTATGTTTTTACTACAGGAAGATGTGAGTTAACTGTTCTTTTGGCTCTGTGTGCCCATGAAGTCTTGTAAGGTAACAGCCTCCACTGCTGGGTGCTTTGAGTTTGATCAACATCATCCCCACATTTGCCTTGTTATACCTTTCCAATGCTTTTTAATACCTACTTTCTTTTGTATTTTCTGGCTGAATTGCAGCAGTCCTCAGCTAGTTAGTGCTCTGCCTTTTCTCCCGACCAATATCACCAAGCAGCCTTTGACATTTTCCTAAACACGGTTTGTGCAGTTAATACCAAGTATATCAAGCTAATCTCATTGAAATTTTTAAGGTTAAGGGATTGATAGTTTTTTCCTTAATTTTTTTAATTTCCTAATAAGCCTTTTTTTTATATTTTAATGGCCTCCATGGGATGTACTGTAATGTATTTATCGGTACACATAATCAATGCTGAATTTACATTTTGAGTTTAATTTCTGTTTTGTCAAACTGCCTTTTCATCAGGTGCGACCAGTTTAAAATGAAAAATCCTTCTCCCCTCAGGCGAGAGCTGAAGACTTTTCCTGGGGTGGGAGGAAGGGGCTGTGTAATCCTGATGCTCTTCCTCCTCAGGAGCTGTTTGCTTGCATCAGGCTTCCCAAATTAACAGTGTCCAGACTTACTGTCATCTGGAACTGATGTTAGATTTATCCCAAATTGTTTGAACAAAGCTCAGGAGAGGAGGCGGCTGTCTCCAGACTCACTGTCTATGCCTTTTATCCAGTTCTGACATAATTTATTGGAAATGAGAGGAATTGTTTCAGAACAAGCATCTCTGACAGCTTGGCAGATTGATAGAGAGGTTTTCTGATTTCATCTCTTTTTCTTTTTTTAAATGAAGCCTTCCTACCACTTGCCAATCTCTCAAGTATCATCGGTGTCATGATATCAGATGCAAGATAGCAAGTTCCTGAATTAGCATTGCAGGGACGAGGTTATTTAATTTACTGTGGTCTGTCCCTTGGTTATTTATTTTTTTATAAAATACTTAGGTTTTTTTAGTGACATGTGGAACACATGCGATAAAAATTTTATTTAGCCTAGGAAGGGCCCATCCAGGTCACCTAACATGCCGTAGGTGCTGACCAGACCTGGGCACGCCATGTCATTTGGGGTCTAATCCTGCAATGGGGAATGAGGCAAAATTATCATTGTCTTCCTCAAGTAAATACAGTGTGTCTCCTCCGCAGCATCAAATACGTCCTTTAATAGTTCTGTGTTGTAGGAAATCCCATACTTTGCACTAGTTGAAATGTAAAAATAAAGCTAACAGTTTTTTTGGGTTTACTTACTGGTGGCATCACTTAAATAGTGCTTGGGACTGTGGGCTCAATGAGGAAAAGCAGTGTGTGGTATGGCTTACTTATCAGCCATAAACTGACACTTTAAATAAGTATTTTTTAAAAAAGGGTTTTTTCTTCATTAAGAGGAAAAAGAAAAATATCTCTCTCTCCCACCCCCCCCATACTAGTACTTCTGTTTAGAAAACAAGCAGCTTGCCAGAAAGACTTTTCCTCTCATACCCGACTTCTTATTTTTAGCTCTGATCCTGTAAAACATGAGCTCAACTTCTGGTAACAGTTCCGTGCCACTCTTGGAGTGTAAATATTAGGTACACAGGTGAAATTTAGTAATTTAGTCCCTGATGTCCTTTGCATGATTTGGTGTATGATGTTTAAATGAATTATAGTAACAAATACTTGCACTCAGGAAAAGGGGCATTAAACTAGGTTATTTGCAATACTCTTGCAGCCATTCTTCTTCCCACATGTACCATTTTTATATAAGATCTTGATTTTTTGCAAAATGGCTGAATTCCACCCCACAGTTGTGTTGTGAAAACCTGGGTGCCCAGAGTGGCACAGGAACACCCTGAAGTGTGTGGAGAGCAAACTTGATGGGTGTGTAGAGAGCTCTGACACCTTTCACGCTCTGAAAGCCTGAATGAAGAGTCACTGTAGCAGTGTCTTTATGGGAGAGGAGCAAACCAGAAGAAGGAATCATGGTGAGAAATGTCATTACCTTTAGGTATATTTTCCAAAAGTGAGGTGTCTGGAAATAAGTTTAAAATACTAATGTCCAGTCTGTGCAATTGTGATGATATATCTCCACCTCAGCTTATATAACTTTTTGTTAATATTTTAACTGGCAGTTTCCAAGTGAAAAACAGTGAAAATGGAAAATGTAGAACCTGAATTACCTCTCTGATAGCTGTTGGTTCAGAGGCAATGTAGGTACTGGCCAACATCCTCTCTTTCTGTTACAGTATATCTCAAGGGGTGTCTGAGGTTTAAATCCTTGCTTTCTCCACCCCACATATACAACCCACTTCTTTTTTCCATAAAGTCACTTTCAGGTGTCTGCCTAGTAGAATTTTAGAAGTATTTATTATTCTCTTTCCTAGGTTTCTCCAGATGTTTAGCTACAGGGTACTGTTACTGAATAGATTAGTGCAGCTGGTTAGGAGACGCTGTGCTAAATAAGTAGAGCATCTGTGGTTTGTCTAGGGAGGTTGAATTTCAATTAATTAAATGTGCACCTAACTTGCAAGGATCTTTTGCATTTCAGTTAAACTGACTTCAGAGCAGACGTAAGATTTATTCTTGCCTTTTAAATTAACTGCCAGATCCTTAGCTGATATAATTTGTTGAGCCTCTCTTGACATCAGTAGAGCTCAGTTTACACCAAAAGGGATATGGATCAGGGCAGAGAAACAGTCTTTGTATAAGCCCAAGTACTACTCAGCTGCTATAATAGTTCAATGGAAGTAAAGCATTTATTTTCTTGGAAAGCAGAAGAATGTTACTTATTTTTTATATTTTGTGTTAGTTTTATTTATGATTATGATAAAATGTATCTTTGTGAATTGAAGAGGTAACAGGTTTTTAGTATTTTAATTAAAAAAATGTTATTTATATTTTTATATGTTTATTTTTTGTTTAGTAGAGCAAAAGAGGAAGTCAGTAATTTTTCCGTGGTAAAATGATGTGGCACAATTATTTATCAGAATCATTGCTGCAGTATACATCACTTATGGTTATACCTGTGATGTTTAGATGAATTCCTGCCTTAATACTCTGTCAAAATGTCTTTTATCATTATTCAAATATTTGGAAAATGGATTTTTTATGAAAAGGTATTGTAATACTGGATGCTATCAAAACCTTTCCCACAATATCTCCAATAAATTAAAGAACCTTGTACATAAATGTTAGGTGTTAAATAGGATAATTTGAAAAGTATAGAACTAGGCTTATGTTTTTCTCATCTATATTAAGTTCTTTGAATATGAGTCACTTTGTGATACCAGATTGCTTGCTATATTGCTATTGAAATATACATGGCCCCTCTTCCCCTGATTTCACACAAAGTGCCAGTCCTGGATGGGGCAGGGGTTGCACACCTGTATGTGGAAACATTTTAAACCTCTCTTCCTCTGGCTGTTTCCATTCCCATCCATGGACAATGCTCTCCTCTGCAAGGTATTTGGGGCACTTGGCACTTAAAGGACTTGCCTCAGCTTCCTTGGCATCCCAAAGTCACTGAGACAGCTAATCTGTTCTTTAAGTCATGGGAGAAATCTGCTTGTGGATTTCTAAAGGATGCACCATTCCTCAATATCTTTGCACATCTGCCGGGTTCTCTTTGGACTTCTCTCTTGCACCGGGCATCACCAGCCCCCAGGTTGATTTGTTCTAAGAATATAAGCATTTTCTTCTCCCTCCAGCCCTGTTGAAGTCACAGGAGGAATGTGAAAACACTTTTCCCCTCAAAAGGCTAACCAGCCCTTTTCAGATTCTTTTAAATAGGTATCAATACCTGGCTTTTACAAACAAGAGAAATTAGACTTTGTAGCATTTTGCTATTTGAATGACCTACTCAGTGGAATTACAGCAGCAAACTAATCCTTTAGGAGAGATGGCTCTATCAATCTTTGGATTTTTCTAATGTGGAAGCTACTCAATTGCATCTCAGAAATCAGGGAGGTAATTACTCATGCAGACAGCACAAAATGAAAAAAAAAAAAAAGCAAGTTCTGCTGAGTATCCCTTTTAGAACAAGCAGTGGAACAAGGAAAACAGCCTCTATAATCAGTCAAATTCTTCCACTAATTTTTCAGGTGTTGAAGTGGGGATACATGCTATGAAAGTTAACAAAGCAAAGTGGCTTTAATAGAGGGGTTTACGAGAGAAAAATGCCCCTTATTAGGCAAACATACTATTTTAGATGTAGTTCCCTATGCTACAACTTCATTGTTTAAAATGAACATGTTCTGAGATAAATACATTTACAGATCTCTTCTGAGGCATTTTGCTACAGTGACAACATCCAACTGTCCAGTAATCAGTGCACCAGGGTAGATGCTGCTTCCCTGTGATGAGTGTCACCAATCTGCAGATGAAGTTAGGAAGGTACAACCTCAGAGGAGTACTCACACCCTGTTATCACTGATAAATGATGATGTATTTAATTTTAAATTCAAGTGCTTCTAGCTTGATACAAAGAGAGCATATATAGAAATAAAAACCCTTATTTAATACTAGCTGAAAAAAATGAAAAGAACTAGTGGTTTTGTACATGTTGGATTTCTTTGAATCCTATCTAAATTATTAGTCTAAATATTATTACCAGGGTTTGATAGACCCTGCTGCAGGAGAGGTTGTGGATAGCTCTGTTCATTGAGCAAGAAGCTTCTCATCCTGAAAGGGGAAACCTTTCAGTGCAATGGCTAACGTGAACACAAGTAAACCTCGTATTTGGGAAGACATGGAACAAATTCTCTGACATGACTCCAAGGAGCCAGTTGTAACCTGAAAAGAGATTTCTCTCTCTTTCACTCTAACTGACTTTGGGCTAACAGTAGCCATGTCTTCATCTAGTTACACCAGTCGGTGGCCATCATCAACCTAACTTTTGTTAGTTTTGTTATAATGGTGTCTTCTTCACACAACATGCTCTGCAGTTCTCGATTTTCAGTGAAGGTGTTACTGGTAGTTAGCTGGTGCTCACTGTTAAAGACATTAAGACTTTTACTTTCCTGTACTATGTATGGCTTCTTTGGCGGGTGGACGTTGGGTAGCTGAAGGCAAGTTTTACTCAGTTTTAGAAGACTTAGATAGAGGGAATGAGCTGCCTCAGCCTTTTCCATGTCCTTTGTCACCAGATCCCCTGCCCCATTCAGCAGCAGTATTTTCCCTGGTCTTCCTTTTGGTGTTGATAAAAGACAAGAACCATGGAACTGTTCAAAAATACCCAGCTCTGAGTCTTCATGGTAAAGTGTAAAATATGCTTTTAATGTAAGCCACGTACCTTTAAACATCAGTGAAAGATTAAGCAAATACTTTGGGGAGCATTACTGTATTAGAACAGCAGTGACTGCCATGCACTTTTGTTGATGTCAGTGTGGGCCTGTTGACATATGCAAGGGTCTTTTTCAAAAATTCATGAAGTGACAAGTGTTACTTTTTGTTTAAATTTTGAGACTCCTGAGGAAACAAGGAGGTAGCAGGGCTGCTATCAAATGCGCTGTCAGTTAGATTAAAAATCAAAGATAGGTTTTTGAATGAATGTGAGGGCCCAGAGGGTCTCTTAGACACTTTATGCCAGATGCTAGAGCAGGGGTGAAAGTATGCTCTGTGCCTAACCTGAGAATTCGTACTGCACTTTGCCTGTGTTTCAGGCAGCTCAGCTTGTTTGCTCACACGTGGTTCCTAATTTGAAATAATGATATTTGGAGAATACTGATTGAGCATAAATAAAGAACATTAAGTTCCTTAGTTCTTAAACCTTTCTTGACTTCGGTAGAGTTATGGTGATTTGCATCCCTCCAAACCCAGCTCTGAAAGACAGCAGAAGTATACACAAATTCCTGCAATTGCTTTATGTCCAAGTCATCCCATCTTATACGTCGGGGCACTGGAACACAATTCTACATCAACAGGTATTTTAGCAGTTGCCCTGTCAGGTAGCAGTTTACTCACCTCACCCTTTTTCTTTTTAAAACAAAACCTAATACTAAGTTTGAGGTACTGAGGTACTAAGGTACTATGCTCTCCATTTTGCAAGCTGCCTGGGACATTGTGAATTTTTTCTGCCATTTCACCAAACATCCAAATTGTCTGAGTTTTGAAAAAATTAAATCTGCCACCACAAATTCAATATGTGTTTTAACATTTCCCTTGCTCCCCTGGGCACTGGGGAGCAGCCATTTCTGGGATGCAGTTCCTGGGGCAGTGGACAGCCTGGTGGGACACCCCTCTGCACCACGTCTGCTGTGTGAGAGCGGCTGGTTTCACCACAGACTCTGGGTGCTCTCCCTGAAGCACTCCACTTCACCCTTCACTTGCTCCAAATTGGAGCTTAAGCAGTACAGAGACCATCCTGGTTGGGGAAATTTTAGTATTTAGAACCAAGTGCTTGAGCCAAGGAGCTCTCACTTGCTGAAAACTGAACACAGCCAGGTGCATGCTGCAAGCTGTGCAGCTCCTTATATACTGGAGACATTTATTTTCCTAACATGCTGCTGCTGCTGGTGTTGATTCCTCACCGTGTTTAGCTGTGCACCTTGCTCACCTTAACACCTGCAGAGGCAACTGGGTTTTTGGTTTCTTGGTTGTTTTTGATAACGGCGCTTGAGTCTGCCCAAACTACCCCACGTACACCAGGATGAGGCAGGAAATAGAGGGTGAGCATATGCCTGAGACAAACATCATCTCCCCAGGTTTTCTGAAAAAAATGGGGGTGATACTCCCAGTCTGGGCAGCAGTATCCAGTCTGTCCAAACCTCCCATTTTCAGCTGAGGATGAAATAACTCCTGGCTTCTGTCCGAAACCAGTATTGCTGCTGTGCGTGGTGCAGTTATCCATTTTCATCACCCAACTCAGGGAACGGTTCAAGGTTTAATTATTCAGTATCTGTAAAGCACCTTGAGATCTGCAGATGAAAGACTCCACAGAAGTGCAAAGTATTATTTTTATTATAGGTTTCATGGACTGAAGTGGGGGCATGCTTGACCTGATAACGTTAAAAGCCTGGTGGGCTTGCCAAGCTTTAATGTGGTCTCTTAAACACAGTATTAGTGGGGTGTCTGGGTCTGAATAGCTACAGTGCTGACGACATGTAATCCACATTCCCTGTCTGCTATAGGCAAAACTTCTTGCGCAATTACCACTGGGATTTGTGAAAGGAGGAGATATTTTTCACTTTATCCTTATTTTCATCCATTTGTAGCATCCTTCTAAATATTCAAACTGAGTGGGTGTTTGCTAACACGACATAAGTATAGGAGTTTTATTTTTAAAATGTTTTAAGGAAATAATCCTTTTTTCAGGCTTTGTCAAACATTTGCCAAATTAGATGGAAATATTTCTCCTTCAGCATTTACAGATGATATATTTGCGTGTAACTGATACAACTCATGCCTGTATGTTAGCAAAATAATTGTGTTATCTAATTATATATTTTTCTAATAATCTTAAAGAAGATTAACAAAGAAGATAGATCACCTATTTCAACATGTGTACTTTTATATATACACAGACACAATAGTTTATATGTATATTTAAGTATGTGTGCATGTGTCCTGTAATATATCTGTTTGGGATAGTAATGAAAGCTTATAATTTGTACTAGCTTAATTCGCATAAAATGACAGACCCTCCTCCAAAGACAATTCAATAATTGCTAGAACAAGAATAGAAAAACATAAATAATTTTTCAAGCGAATAATTTTCTAAAAGTCAGAATCTGTGAAGTAGCTGATTTTTGATATCAGGAGTATAATGGAAATATTCATAAAGGTTTCCCCTGTTTCAGGATTTCAGGATTGCTCTTTTTATGCAGTGGCACGAGATTCCGGTCTTCATTATAATGATCTACGGTATATTTAAAGGAGTGGTCATGTTTAAAAGTGCTGCTTACTTTAAGAAAACCCATGCATACCTGACATTTCAGAAATATTTTAGACTGCAAAATAAAGCAAATACATTTAATGCACTGCATTCTGCAGAAGCAATTTTTAGGGGAAGAAATCGCTGAAACCAAATTGCATGCACATCATAAATACTGCATAACTCATGTTGTTCTTCTATAAACATTTAAAAATCCTAATCAGATTTAATATGCTGGATAGAGTTAAATTAATTTGTAATCATGTGCTTAGTTACAATTTCAGCATGATATCCCAGAAAATGGTGCAAAATAAATAAAGCATTTCCAGAGATGGTCAAACTTGTGTGCTACTTCCCTACACAAGTTTTTACATTCACAGCAGGTTACTCCATTGTGCTCATCTTCATACTGGAAAAAACTTCATTCTCTATTTTTTAAGACCACGAAACTTAAATTATTTATTTTTAGTCTTAACTGGGGGACAGGACAGACAACACCAAATCTATTAGCATCATTTCCATTATCCCTCTTCTGTCAATTAGGTCATCAGCATCCAGGTGTTTGCTGTTGGCCAGGAACCTTCAACAATTAATTGGACATTGCACTGGCCCATCATAGGTACGTGTTCTGAAAATCAGCCAGAAGACCCCAAACTGCAAATATGTCCTTCAGTTTCCTGTGAAACTCAAAGGAAACAGTACATGTAGAAAGGGTGCCTGCACCAGCAAGATCCTGAAATGCATCTGTCAGGGAGGAGTGGTTTCCAGGAAAACTGGGCTGTTGTTCCTCTACTTCGCTGAGAAGCTAGGCACTTTCCTAGGGGAAAACCTGCAGCTAAATATCATTATCACAGGGGTCTCAGTGCATGCAGAATGGCATCACCTTCCTGTATGAGGCAGGCAACCAATGAGATTAATCTCCTCTGACCTTAAATACCCCTACTGGGAGCTTCTTGGTGTAAGGTAGTCATCAAATAATCTTCTGTGCCTAATGCAGGCCAAGTTATATCCCTAAAATATCTTGAGATAAACATAATAAGGCAGTCTTTCTTTTTCTATAGGAGGAACATAAATGTCTGTTTACAGCTGCTGGCTAACTAGAGCTTGGTGGGATGAAGCCCAGCATTAGTGCTTTCAGGTGAGGGGGGTATGTCTCTGGGGCTGTGTTCTTGGAGCCAGATCCATCAGGCTGCCAGGGACCTCTGCTGACTCCTGTCCTGTGTTAGCTTCTCTTGTGGCCTGAACGTTTGGTGAGATTTGTGTTTTCCAAGGCTTATAAGCCTATTTTTTTCCGGACAAGGTGTGTTTCATCTCTTGTTTTGTGTAAGCATGCAAACCAGTCTAACAACTTCTATGAACTGCTCCGTTTTTTTTTTTTTAAATGTGAGATACAGTATTGATGAATATTTTCTGTTTAGTTTGCAGAAAAAAGATCCAACTGACCTTCCACCACTCTCATAGTGATTCAACAACTGCAGATTTCAATAGAGTTACTACCAATCTATATTTACTTTTCATATCTCTTTCTGCTTATGTGACACACTGAGACTCTTCATGCCCATCCAGTAGCATCTTTCTAGTTACTTCTCCCCTAAAGAAAAGTTTTTATTTATGACTGTGCCTCCCTTCCGCATGTGCCCTTTAGCTGATGTCAATCCATTTTATGTTACATTTATGTCTATTCCACTTCCTTTCTTTCTTTAGACCTCAATCTCTGTACAAAGACCTTAATCTGTGATGTGGAACTTTGTCAAATGCTGTCTGGGAGTCTGAACACAGGCTGTCCACTGCAGGAAAGCTTCTTTAACAGCAGAGGTAGGGCTGGGCTGGGGAAATGTGATGGGTTTGCTTTTGCAAAAGTTCAAGGCAAAACCAGCCTTGTGAGCCTCCTCCATCCCCCTACATCCATGTACAAATGCACACATTCTCTGTGGGATATTTCCTGCTAGTGCAAATCACCTCTCACTTGATGTAGTTTGTTCTGTACTGGCAATATGACATTCACTAACAAAATAGCTCTGCTAAAATTGATTTTTAGAAGGAACACTTTGGTCCTTACATTTAATCATGTATAGAAAGGATGGTTGTGATCTAGCCTTAAACATGCAATGGAATAACAACAGCAGAGTTGTTCTTGTGCCTGTTCAGGTCAGATGTTTTCAAACATGTGATTACATACACAAACCAATGTGGTAATGCTAAAATCAACCCATATTTTAATAATCTGGGTAACTATTTTGTTTCATAATTGCTATTTCCCTTGTCCACCTTTTTCCTCATTTTCTATAGTTTTCTAAGGAAACAGAAAGATAGGAATCTTAGAGAATGGAACTGTGGGATGGGAGGTCTTCAAGAGCATGAGTTGATGAATACTTGCAGGTGGATTTGGTTCCTGGTTTAAAGTGCTGTTAAGTACACACTGAGTGTTATTTTTCTTGAACTGTGTTTGCAGGGAAAATTTAAATTGAGGACAGGAAAAGGTGTGGGTTCCTAATTTTTTTCTTTTTTTTTTCCCCCCTTTATATCAGATTTAATTTGTTTAGGAAGTAAATGTTATTGCATTTCTGTAGAGAAGCATTTGATGTCTATGGCATACTGCTAGTTTTGCCACTGCCAAGCATTTGGGAAGTCTCTTAAACTTTACATGCACCAGTATTTATAAGATAGATGATGTTTATTAGTTAGTGTGAGCAAGAAGTTTTACAGCCTGGGCATGGGAAGCATCTTGGAAGTACCAAGAACTTTGGTGCCTGCGGTTTCTTGTTAACAATTCCTTCTGTCTGATTCATCTGTGATTTATAAAAAACAAACAACAAAACCAAAACCCACAACAAAAACCAACCCAAACCTTCTCCTAAATGACAAGCAAAACAATAGAAAAAAAAATGCAATAAACAAACCCTTTTGCTGGCCTCCACTTCATCACACCCTGCTCCTTCCCACGTGCCTGGCCAAACAAAGGGGAAAAACTCAGAAGCTGCTTTTCCCGGAGCCAGACAACAAAAGCTAAGAACCAGCTGAAAGTGAGGCAATGTGGTACATTTCTCATTACTCAGCTAATTCTTCCTTACATTTTCAACTAGTTTCTCTTCCACACCTACATGAGCTTGCTTATTCTGCAGTCAAACGTCCCTCTCTCAAGTTGAAGTTGTGTGCTGATCGTCAGGGTATTGATTCAGCCCACGAAAATATGTTGCATGTTGCAAGTGGAATTTACCCTCTGACCTCCAGCTCCCCCTCTCCTGTGACCAACAAATATTGTTTTCTCCTCTTTTCCCTTTTGCTGGTGAAAGCTGCTTTTCGGTCGCTGCAGACGCTTGGTGCCATGCCAGTGGCGGGTTTCCTTCACACCGCCTCCTTTTATGAAACCAATCAAAATGCAAACAGACCATTTCCCTCTGTGGATGGAAACCCCTCACTTTCCATATCCACACCAAACTCTACTGCAGGCTGAGACCTGAGAGCAGTGGCAGGGCTGTGAGGCTGTCATGAGGGGGTGGATCTAGCACAATGCCCAAGCTGGGATGTGTACATACTCTTTCTGAGAACTAAACTACGCACTCCTTTATCTGGTGTTGAAAGATACGGACAAGGCAGTCACAAAGAGCCTTATTTTCCCTTGCTTCATAACAAGGAAGTACTTAAATTTCAAGTACAGTCAATTTAGAAAAAAATCGAAGGTGATGCCTTTCTCTGCCTGTCAAAGATTATCAAGTCAGATGTGGCAGGATTTAGGAAAGAGCTCAGATAACTTTATGGTCTCTAATAAATTTTGTAGCTACACAAAGTAAAGTAATAATAAAGGTAATTAAGTCTCATGCATCAAAATATAACCTGATTGACAGTGAAAATCTAGGAAAGAACAGTATGCCATATATGCAGCAGAGTGCAAGAAGGGGCTGTGTTTGTATTGCTTTAATTTACTGGTCCATGGAGGAAGCGGTATTCTGAGCTAATGGGATGTGTGCGGAACTTCTCTCGCTCGAGAAGCTGATGATCTAATTGAATTGCTGATTGCTTCCAGAAAGGGACGTGCAGGAGATGCAGTATCTCCTGGCTTGTGTCCTAGTTCCTAGTTCTGCTCTTTTGTCTTCCTCACTTTCTGTATCCCTGCTCTCCCTGTCCTTTACAGACACTCAAATAAAGCCACAGCTGATTTCCACTTTGAACTCTTGGAGCTCTGCATGGTAATGTGTGCTGCAAATATCTTGTCACAGTTCTGTAAAATCAGTCTGCAATTTCTGAAAATTTCACGTGTGTTGAAAGGAATAAACCTCTTAAAAGTTCCCTCTCTTGTCATAAGGAAGAAGTTCTTTTTGCGTGATGCTGTTTTATCATTATTGTGCAGGCATCTGAAGAAGAGGTCTGGGAGGAAGAGTAGTTAAAACTAGAAAATGGCTCCAGGCAATAATAGATCCCCCCACCTCGCAGATGAATATTAGTGAGGAACTGAGGAAGATCATTCTTGATTTGGAAGCTGGTGCTGAGAAGGGACCCTTCCCCTCCTACACCACCTTTGACTTCTTGTAGTCATCCCATCCAGCACTTCCTTTTGGTGGATGCTGTTTTGCCAGGACTTTGACAACACTGGTAGAGATGCTGAATGCTCAGAGGGGCTCCAGTGCTCACTGTTCAGCTGCTTTTCAGGGAGCAGATGGAATTAAATACCTTTATTAGTCATCTGCTCTTTTTTTTTTGTGTGGAATTAGAGAGTGAAAGTGTAAAATTTGTTTTCAAAGCAAGATGAAAATGCAATATTTCATCAAGACAGCTCTTTTGTCTTTTCATTATTAGCCAGTAATCAGTCTTTTGTTGATGATCTTTTTATTCCTACTTTATTAATACAGCCAAGTTAACCCCAATTTTTGCATTACCCTAAGTAAATGCTATTTTTTCCACTGACATACTTTAACTGTAATTTTGATAGTCATCCTTATAAATAAAAAAGTAGTTTATTAATATTTTGCAGATTAATAAGAATTCTTTTGGGGTTTTTTGAAGCTATTGCTACCATTGCTAATTTATGTAGCACAAAGCTGCTATTTTAAACACACTTGCAGAGCCCATTCATTTATCAACACCCAGATTTCTGTTTAGTACATATACACACACTGAGAGAGATGCTGGATATAATGAAATTAAAATTAGTTGGATCTCCAAAAACTTTGGATCCTATTAAAAATAACTCTTAACTACTAGGGGACTAGTGCATTAAAATAAAATGTAGTTTCAGAAAGCAGCAACAGGTAAAAAAATTATAACTTGCCATATTATATTTTCATGTGCCAATATTGCTGTTTGTATTTAATTCAAATGGAGCCTAAAACTGTTTCTTCCGACTGTTATATTGTTTTATTAGGGAAGATGCTAGCCTATATTAGCCACTTATTAGATAAATACAGGAAAACTGCTTGTCATTTACGGGTTTATCCATTATCATCTTGAACACTGGATAGAGTAGCCTGATTTCAAAGTGACAGCTGGTGGAACCTCTTCTTGATACATGCTAATCCAGGTTTTATTATGGAAAAATTGTCTGTGGTTCCAGAGAGTGAAAGGCAGTTATGAGACGTAGCTGCCGAGGGTGGAACCTTATGATCTCTGCTATAACAGCCTAAAAATGAACCATTATCTTCCAGGGTAATAGCATCCTAGTAAAATATGGACATAGGATAATTTATGGCATGAACATGTCAAAATGTACAGTTATTCTTACTGTCTCTTTCATGTGGTAAATAAAAAATAGCTGGCTCTCCAGCAACGCTAATTCGTGTGATTAATGATTTTGTGGGAGTGGACAGGGGTGCACCTCTGGCTGCAGCTGAAGATGATGTGGCACTGGAAAGGCATATCTCAGCTCTCTGCTCTGGGTCAGGGAGAGCATTTGAGAACAACATTGTGTGAACCCTGTTGCTGTGGGGAGCATGTGGGTCACGGCTGGTGCTCAGGGATCTTTCATTAGCCTGTCTTAGGTCTGCTGTGATTGAGGCAGCACCTGAAGAGAGATAGAGCTGAGATGGACTAGATAAAATTCCCGATAAGTTTGTCCAAACCTCAGAACCTGGTTGGGAAGGACAATGAGGGGCCAAGCTTCAAAACTGGAGAGAATACCTCTTATTCTGTAAACCCCATAACATTGTGTCTCTTCTCCTTTCTCAAATCTAAACCAAGCTAATGCAACTGCTGCTTGTAGAGTGAGGAGGAGCAGCTTGCTGGAGTTTCAGCTCCTGGATGACAGATGGAAAGATCAGGTGGCTGTTTCATTGCTCCCCAATTATTAATTTATCACTGAATTTATTAAAAGTCACTAGATAACAGAATATTGTTTAATTGGGAGAATAATAGATGTTCTAAACCTTGCTTTTTCTTTTCTCTTTGAATTTATCAGACCTTGCTCACTCCAACATGCCTGTTCAATCTCTGATGTAAGTCAAACATGCTAGTTTAAAATTTGAATTAGAAAAGAATTAGCACTGTGTCATCCATACTTGACTCACTTTCTGAAGCTTAAATAAAAAGTTTTATCAAAGCAGAGGATCTAAGAAGGTTAAGTGCCCCTGAATGTACCGGCTCTTAAAGACACTTTCCTTATAGACACTGAAATGAAAGAAATACTCTCAAAAGGAGCCATGTTTTTAACAGAAAAAAAAATTCAAAAAAATGTTCTTATTTCTGCTTTTTTCTTTGTACAAATTATTTGTTTTACCTGTGGATCTGTTCAGAATGAGTGATATTTTACCTGTCTCAACTAGGTTTGATTCAAAGCAGCATGAATTTATGTGTGTGCATGAATGTCTAACTGCATACGGTGTTCTGAGACTCGTAGGAGAAAAGTTTAGTTTAAATTGTGAAAGTAATGATAAAGAAAATAGGCCAGTGGCTTGGGAGAAGACTTAGTTTTGTCAGAAGTGGGTTTGGTTGTGTCCCCAAAGTCATGGTTTTTTTTCCAATTTAAAGCTGTGTTAACTACATCTCACATGGTGTTGACAATCACAGTTCAGATCAAGCTCCTTTAAAATGAAATTCAAGGCTGTAGGGGAAACCATCATTCCTGAAGTTTGGTCTCTGCTACTTGGTGCAACCTCCTAGACTGTAATCAGTTTAAAGGAATATACGACAATTTAAAGAGTCAATCTGTTCTCTAGTTCAATACCCTGTTGCGTTCATTGGGCTTTCTGAATTTAACTGAGACCCCTAAGTATATTTGTTGCATGAAGGAGCTTATATGGTTGTTTAAAAAATTATATTGGCAATGATTTGCCACAGTTCTTAGAACCTGCTTTTTCCGCGATGTTCTATTGCGCTATTGTATTACCAAGCAAATTAATTTTAAAGCATGCCCAGTGGGGAGGGAAGCTATAAATGAATATGTACCAGATGCAAAGAATTAAATAAACATGCAAAAAATTGGTGCCTATAAAATTGATTTTTTTGTCAGTATTCCATAACATGGTTGTCCTGCTCTGGAGGGATGAAATATGTATTTGTTCCCCATTGTCCACTTTCCTTTCCCCATTAGAAATATTTCCTGTCCATCTCAAAACTGTTAGTCACTGCAATCATAATTTAAGAGAAACATTTAATTATCTCGTCTTGATTATTTTTAATTTTTTAAGTTGAACAGAAATCTACAAGAGTGGCAATTACCATGGTTTTTCAGTGGAACTGCAATAGATACACTTAAAACTTTTAAAAAAATTCCCAGTTTCTGGAGGCAAGCTGAGAGATGTCTGATTGATCAACTGAATGCTTGTGTGTACAGGGTCAAAAACGGGGACAGAACCTGGTTCCTGCCCAGAGGAGCTGTGTGAGCTCTGCTTTACACTTGGAGGAGCTGGGCCTGGAGAGGTGACTGCTCTGAGCTGGTGGTGGGGCTTTGTGTTGGGGACCGTAGGGCTCCCAGCCTTTGTCGGTGCTCCCATCTGCACCTGGGACTTATGACAAACTGAGTAATTAAAACATTAAAGCATCATCCTGCTCCCCTTGGACTTAATTGCAATGCGGGGAGGATCATGTGCACTATTTCTGGGGCATAAAAGGAGATTCTGAACAAATTCAGTAACAACCAGGAGGCACTTCTTTGTAAGATTGCTGGAAAAATCTATTTAGAAAAATTAAAAAAAAAAAGTTTCTTTGGGGGGTGTGTGTGTATCCATTTTTTTATTTTGTAAGGTTTTTTTGTTGGTTGGTTGGTTTTTGTATTTCAAGTAATTTTAGACTCTAAAGAAATTATTGCCTGTTCATGCACTAGTTAAAAGGGAGTCTAAGAACATTTCTCCCCAGCATTATTTATTTACTGGTTCCCAGCTTCTCAGTTTTATGACTGATGCTGAAGACTCTCCCTGCCTCTCATTCTCTAATGTACTTTGATCTCATTGATTCATGAACATTTACAGTTTTCTCAAGGACCACTGTTGTAAAAACCTGGCTATACTGCAGGCAAGAGCACTTGCCTCTGATACAAGCTGCGTTTCTGCTCAGGTAAATGGTGGTACCTGGAACAGCTCGTAAAGCAAGCTGAGTGTCCCCTAATACCTACTCAGTTCTCACACAGAGACAACTGGAAGCCCCGCGTAAGGTTATTGGAAGTCCTCCCCAGAGGGGTATTTATGCTGTCTAAATTAAACTAGGCGGTTGTCTTTGATCTAGAACATCTCAAGTTAACAAACTGTCTTTATGTAGTTAAAGGAGCAAAGTAAATGTCTCCCGGGTGTAATTCAGAGAGCATGAATTTGATGTGTAAAGGTGGGTGAACGTTGCCCCATTTAAGTATTGAGGAAAGACCAGTGAGTGAGTGGTCCAGTTCAAAAAATTCGAAATATGAAAAGGAGATATGAGTATGACATTGAAAATAAGGTGAGCAGTTGGTTTTTGGTGAGGTTGTCTTCATTATCTTAAAATCAGGTGTGTAGCCACAGAAATGGCTTGAGATACTTGGAAAGGTGCTGGTTTAAGCTCCTAAGGAAGAATGTGGACTGTCTATGGACCATACATGGGACCAAAGTTTGCTGCTGTGCCCTGAGTTACAGAGTGGCTTATTGAGTACAAAGCAGTCTCTGCACCATAATTTGGGGTGGAAAACCTCCCACGTGCTACTCTTTCATCCTCGTCCAGCTGACAGCCTGGCCATAAACTTCTTAGTGAAAAACATGCCGTGGACTCCTATAAAATATTTTTCTTCAGAGCTTTGGGGATTTACTGTGTTGGGAAGCTGCCTACAAATTGATGTTATAATACTTATTAATATTCCCTGTTCATACATATAATCTCATTTACTGAACCAAATGTGGTCTGAGTTGTTTTGTGCTGGTTTAAAGTGAAAATGTTTTGTTTTGTAAAAATGTTTCTCGTACATGTGACATATGTTATTTTCTGCCTTTACTATAAAACACAGGAATCCCAAACCTTTAGGAAAATGCATGTAAAGGATGCTGCGGGTCCAGCAGTGACTCGTCGCAGCAAGGGGATGGGGACGTTGCTCAGTCAGCACCATTGTTCCCGGGGCTCTGAATTGTGACTGATCTCCTGTATCGCAGGCCTATATATATAGGCACAAGGGTGAGCTAAGGATGGTGTTTCTGAATTTCCTGGGTTTTGTGGATTAAACTTATTTGAACACAGTTTTCTGTGATTTAATATAGAATTATTTTAGATCAAAAACTGGTAGGAAAATAGCTGACACTTTTTGCTGCTGCTTCCCTCCTCCTTTTTAAAGGAAAGAGCTTTATCTTAATTAAAGTTTAATTAAGGATCACGTTTGGCAGTACTTTTCACACCGATCTACACCAGCAGATTTTCTAAGGCTTAACTTTATCGTGCAGAAAATCCTCTTTTATTACTCCCAACCTGTTGTAAAAGCTGTTGGCACAGAGCGATGGCTGCTTCATTCAGTGGCCTTGTTTGCCGCTGGAAAATTCCCAAGTCTCTAGAGATAGCACCACTGTGGTTCAATTTAATATCTGTCCTATCACTACAAGACTCTAGCTCATTATTAATGATACTATTCATTAATTTCTTGTTGGGCTGATGTTGTTATTTATTAAAATATTAAAGAAAGCTCCTGAGACACATACATAATGAGGGACACCTCCATTTCATGAGCTATGCCAGCTGAGGGAATGAATATAGCATAGATTTACCCACACCGCCATACTATATCCCTCCCTCATTAGTCCTGCTACATCTCTGAGTGACACTGTAAATTCATTTTGTGCACTGTCCAATCGGAGCCTAATACAAATGTGGGGCTCTTTTTTTTAATGAGCCATTCCTATGCAAAATGAATTGACTACTGTCTAACTCATCTAATCTGCCTGTATTTGGGGGAAGGACTAAATTGCCTATATTTATACAGGAAATAAATAAAA
This sequence comes from Coracopsis vasa, assembly GCA_026283785.1. Classification (NCBI taxonomy): domain Eukaryota; kingdom Metazoa; phylum Chordata; class Aves; order Psittaciformes; family Psittacidae; genus Coracopsis; species Coracopsis vasa. Next base: position 29,572 of record JANHGB010067826.1, read on the forward strand.
GTCGACATATTTTTCCCTTTTCAGTCTTACATTTGGAAAATTTCAACATAATAAATTCTACGTTTTAAGAACCTGCCACCTTAGTTAACTAAAGCCCAGCATGACATTTAAACGCGTGATAGTTGTATTTAAAAAAGCCTCGACAAGCAGTTTGTACACTGCATTGGTCATTTGATGTCTTTCCTCACATGCTCAGGTATAGCCTACAGAAATTCCAAGTACACTTGATGTATTGCTCACCCTTTTAATCAAGGGGATTTCAGATCACATCTGCTTTGAGCATATGAGGCTGGTCAGAGTCCTATGAAGAAACTGCATATGGCAAAATAAATCAAATACACTTGTAATTAATTTAGCGATGATGTTCACACTTATTTTGATTATTGGAAGAGGGGCTAGTATTAGGGGTCTTTTTTGGCTGCATGAAAATGATGAAATCTGCATCACAATTGAGGTAGCATCTGAAGGTAAAGTTTTAATTTGTTCTATATGGTTTTTATTTTCACCCTGTGCAAATAATTACTGTGGTGAAGAAATACCTCACTGTTTCCAGAGGATTAACTGGGCATAATTGCAGCCTGTTTTGATCCCTCTTTTAATAATGGACCCTCTCAATTCACATCCTGTACAGCAGCTTTGTGTGGATCGAAGGCTGCTTCCAAAGCACTTATACGCACCTAGAAGATCTTTGTACTGTAAATTTATAGTCATTTGTTTCTGAGGAAAAAAACATGTTACCTTGGTACTTCAAAGAAGAAGATATACGGCACAACACCCCTAGTCCCAGTGAAAGACCAAATAACCACAGATGCCTGGCACAATGAATTGTAATGACATAGTAACTGAGTGCTGAGTGCACTGGTTATGTGGCAGTGAAAATGTCTTTAGAAAATGAACTCCTGGAAGTTTTTCTTCCTCCTCTTCTTGTAATAAAATATGAGTTTTCTGAAGTGGAACTGCTATGTTGCTTTAGTAACATGTTTGTAAATTTAGAAACTCCCTTGTTTAAACAGAGTAAGTCCTTTATTATATGTTTCTTACTAGAAGTCTGATCTGGCTGTGTGAATTAGTTCTTTGACTTTTATTTCTTTTCTCAAAGCTGGCACCAGTGTAACATATTTACAGCTCCTGTATTTGTTCGTTTCTTGAATGGTTTAGTCAGCAGCCGATCCATCATTTGCAGATGAAGTTTTGGACACCCTGGCATCAGAGTGCCTGCCTCAGCCCTGCAGCAATGGCAGTCAGGGTGAAATGTTCCTTAAGGAAGTTTCTAGTGGAAGTGTTGTCTTTCATGTGATTTTATAGTCCCATGTAATGGATTAACCACAGATCACTTGCATTGTGACCACGCAGCAGGCGCATTCACTGGGAGCTCGACTACACATTTGTGATTTGCCTGTGGGGCTTTGAGCAACCTGGTCTAGTGGAAGGTGTCCCTGCCCATGGCAGGGGGATTAGAACTAGATGGTCTTTAGGGTCCCTTCCAACCTAAACCATTCTGTGACTGATTCTATGCCCTGCAAGGGCAGTGCACAGATCCTGACCCACTCCCCATTGTGTCGAGGTGGCTGCTGGTGGTCTATGCTAGCCCGGCATTAAATGCTTGTTCATGCAGCAGCTATGAGCACAGTCAGTGCAGCCCTACTGCAAAGAAAGCTTTTCCAGCAGGGTGGGGTGCTCGCACTGTGCTGTGAGGTATTGGCATCCTTGGGCCTGGCCTAGGGTAATTAATGCTCATTTATGTGGGAAGGGTTTGGCTGAAATAGCTGAAAGTGAGCATTTTGTACACTTTTTACTGGTGTGGTGGCAAACGCATTAAAGGTATGACAGCCTGAAGTCAAGTTCAACAAATTTGTGTATTTTCCTACAATTCCATCATGTTAAATGAAATATTTTACTAGATAGCTTTATGAGAGAATATTTCTTGAAGATACCCCTGATGAGGTTTTTTGGAAATCATGTTTAGGCTTTGAGGTGGTTCCCTTGCAGGAGGATTCTCCATGTGTTTTTAAGAGCTTGATCAAGTAAAATTGTATTTTTGACAACTTGGTTAATACTCTTTCACACACATCAAAATCTCTCTAATGTGCATATAGAAACTGTGTGACTTGGGCTTACAAAATTAGATGGTTATGGACCAGAAGGATCTGTGGGTGAAATTTTTAAACAGAGAAAGTCTGTTTTGAACCTAAAGATGAAGGCATGCCACATGGCTTCACAAAGGTATTCTGTTGCCCCTGTAAGAGCTGTAACCTGTGCTCTGTACTCAAGGTCAAAACTTGATACTATTAATAATAATTAAAAAGATTAGAAAGTCTGTAATTCCCCAATAGCAAAAAATAGAGCAGATACTGAATCTACTAAAACGAAGTAAGTTCAGAATGCTGTGTCCCCGAGATCTGAGAAAACTTGGGGGAAAAAAAGAAATCTCTGCCCTGCAGCCTCTGAGCATTAACATCTCTGACTGATTGGAGTGTTCAGACAAGTTTCTTGTATGTTAAAGATACTCAGGCTTTGGTCATCTAAAGTAATAAGGGATTTTTTGACTAATGGTCAAAATTTTTATGCCTGTTTTATGGTGCTAATTTTACAATGCCATTCCCTCATAGGGTTGTGGGGTTTTGGTCTGGTTTCTTTTTTGGCCCACAATTTGCATAGTACTGCCAGATGAGTTCTGAAATACATTATGGGTGGGATCCCACCCTGAATTTGCTAAATAATAATAAACAATATCTGCATGCTTTTGTTTCAATCATGTATTTTATTCTTTATGTTTACCTTTTTAGGACATTATCAGTTGCTCCAAACTTCTCTCGCAAAAATGAGCCCCAGAATATACTTGTAATGTGTCATATTCATGTATGTCTAGGGGCATCTATAGTCATGCAATATTCCTAGGCTTATGGTTAAAAGTCAGTAGTGATAGAACTATTCCCTGGCTCACCTCAGAGTTGTCTGTGCTGTGAAACTGCCAGGCTGCACCCAGAGTCCTGCTGCAGCATCCGCAGCAAATCCGTATCGGCAAATGCATTTGGAGGGCAGTCCTCACTGTGAAATTAAATAACCACTGCCACTGCTTTCAGAGGGACTGGAGTATTTAGTACAGAGCTGTAATTAAATAGTCCCATCCATCTGATCATGAAAAATCTTTTGTGAGTTGTTCCATAAGAAACCATCATAGCAATAGAACATTTTTATTTCAAAGGCTGTGATTTTTTGTCTTCCTTCAATTAACAGTTAAAGGTTTTAATCTGACTTTGTGATGTAAGCTTTTACTGAAAATATGTTGTCAAAGCCAATGGAGCCCTCGGCACTGCTATTGCCTGTGACTTGTGAGAAGGGACAATTTGCTGGAGGTCTCTGAGGCTCTGTGGAGAGGGTTAATAGCTCCTGGAGAGGTGGGAGAAAAGAAAGAATTTTATGTCTCCTGCAACCTGCAAGACTATGAAATGTTTCCAAGTGTAATTTTCTTGAAGTTAAAGTTGAGGTTATTAAGGTTCACTTAGCAGATAAAGTTTGCCACAATTTTCTTGGTCTCTATGATAAGATGACAAGATTTCTAATTTATAAAACCAGAACAGTATTTTGAAGGCTATGAACCATGCTCAAGGGATACACTGAGGTACTTCAAGCTCTTATCTTTCACATGTATTTTTATTTACAAGGAAATTTGAAAGCAATGTGCTTGAACTTCACTCAGTAACCCCTCAGAGTTAGTTTCAATTTGTCTTTGTAAATAGCTGTGGTATCTGTACAACCACCACGAAGGACAGGGAGCTGGAAGGCTTGCCAGCAAGACGGCTTGTTTTGAACTGTTGGAGTCCCGGACTTGCAGAGTTACTGTACCCATACCCATTTTATAAATGGTCAGTCTGTAGAAACTGCTGGGAAATCAGATTACCCTTGAAAGAACAACAGGCTAATGTCAGTGTAGAGAAAGAAAAGTGGTTTTATATGGCATTTGGAATATTACTACATTTCTGACTTCATGAC
>JANHGB010067826.1:33664-70288 GCA_026283785.1 Coracopsis vasa
AGGCTAATGTCAGTGTAGAGAAAGAAAAGTGGTTTTATATGGCATTTGGAATATTACTACATTTCTGACTTCATGACTTTTGTTGCAGTCACCGTTTTGGTGCTTTACAAAACATGAAGGGGTGCACTGTACGAATGTGCATTTATCTCATTACAAATGCATAGTAAAAGCACATCCAGGATTTCTGGGGTGTGTTGCAGATGATGGCAATCTTCTTGACTTTGTAATGGCATTGTTATGAAAACCAGCTCAAACAGAAATGTAAAGCTCAGTGAAAATCTTCCTCATTTTATGCTTTCCCTCATGGTTTACAACAGAGAGCAAATCTTGCTGCTCACTTATGGAAAGTACAGAACCCTGGGCAGAAGTGAGAGCAGCTGAACTTCTCCTAACTACTACTGCTGTGGGGTTAAACCACTACACACTGGTTTATAATACTATAAAACCAAAAAAAAAAAAAAACCCACTATAAACCAAATTATAAAACTATAAACCAAATCCATAAGCATGTAATGTTTTCATTGTTTCAGATTTATTTGAGACTGAATAACACATTCTGTTGGAATTTTAGGAAGGTGCAGGAATTCTCGTGTTCTATCCCATCCTCTATACACACACAGCTAAGATGCTGCCCAGTTAGCAGCATACCCTAACAAAATCTGTTCATTTCTGAGTCTTGAGGACAAAACATCCATGATCTGTCATGTTCAAGATTCATGAGAAATAGGTCAGTAATATCAGTGCACAGTTTTAATATTAAGCTTTACAAAGGTTCTGGCTCTGGTGTCCCTCTGCCTCCTGTCCCCCAGCCTGAGGAAGCCCTCCTTTTCCAGTCTCCAGCCCCAAACCTTCTGCATCAATATTGCTGTTTCCATTTGATTTGAAGGACTTCCCTTACGAACAGGGCACTCCTGCTTTGGAAACTCATGAGATGGAGAATCAGCTGTACCTGAAAGTTTTCCTTAATAACTGGGACTTAATTGCTGGTACTTGAAACAGTGCAGTTACTTGTAATACAAACATGCCTACCTTAAAACTGCTGCTGTTGGTGGATCTCTTCAGTCTTTGTCTAGCAAATTAAGAATTGCTTTGCTCTCAGGAATTTGTAACTTTTGCAAGTAATTTAAGTTATGATCAAGTCAGTTCTTAGCCTTCTTTTGAATAAACTAAGCTGGTTGAACTTGTAGGTCTCTTCCTGTGCAGCTGCTCTGCAGGGTCCAGTTGTTCCCTCAGCACCAATGAGGACCTTTTTTTAATTTTTCAACATCTTTTTTTGAAATGTGGACACTAGAGGAGGATCGATTGTCCCATTAATGGTCGCACTAATACCATATATGTCGGTAAAACCACCTTCTTATTTCTACTTGGTATTCAGTTTCCTGTCACTGACAGATTAGGATCTAGAGAGAGCACAGAAAGTTATTTCTGTCATCCTGCAGTTTTATTAGTGCAAGAGAACAGCTACCTTTCATACCAGCTATGTTTGTTGTCTTAATGAGGGAAAAATAGCCATTAACTGGCCTTAAGCATGTACTTGAATTTCAATAAGTGGTTTCTTTGCATAACCAAGAACACATTACAGATCAGACTTTGCAGCTGCTGGATATAGCCAATTTTTAAAACATGAACACTTGATTTGTAAGGTTTTAAATGCTAAGATGGATATTTTAAATTAAATATGATCATATAAACTCATCAAGTGTTTGATTTTTAGGTCTTACTGCTTCATCCAAGCTTAAGATGGAAAGACAGGCGTTAAAAATGTATAAATATGCTCAGTTACTCAGCCATCTCTAATTGCCTAATACCCCTCCACACATTACTTAAAAGTGGATCATGACTTAAGAAGACTTATGTATATTCCACAGATAAAATTTATTGATTTCTTGAACAGGTCTCATGGTAGAAGGAAGCACAAAGACAGTAGTATGTCTAATATAGCTATTTAAATTCTCAGAAACACCTTAGTTTAAGATATAATGCAACCTTCTTGATCATTGCAATACACTTAAATATTGAAAAACCACACATTCCGTCTCATATTCTGCAGAAATCAGTTACAAGATCTTCAGGATGGGAAAATAGCAGCCGAGGCTCCCTGGGGCAGTCAGTGCCTACCTTGTTTTGAATCACACACATTAGAAGCTTTACTTGCTGCTGCAAATTGATTCTGAGTGCGCCTGTATGTTTAAATCCTGCCTCCCCAGTTCCAGGCACTATCAGTCTCCACTAGAACATGGTCATCCCTGGGCACACCTGCGCCTGCTTTATTGTCCAGGTCAAGACATTTACATAACTAATACAGATTCAGATCCTTTTTGTCAGTTTTGTATCTCTAGCAGCACTGTGTTTCTGGCTTTTTTTCTTCTGTTTGCAACTTGGAATGGGAATGTTGTGTGTATTTTGCAGCTCAAGCCTTTCTGCTACAGTTTAAAGTCGCTTTGAGAGCACCAATAAAATAAGCTTATGGCCTTAGTTTTTAATGAGTGATTGAGTTGCAATCAGTACAGATAGAACCCGTTCAGCAGAGAGAGAGAGAGGGACGTGACTGTGTTAATGTGTCCTGGTTGTTATTTTTTTTTCTCTTCTGTAACTGTAATATGTTATCCATACTTAAATTGGTAGGCAGAAATAAATGGAACCTCTTACCGAACTCTAATCTTCCTCAGTTGCACATGCCCTAGAGAATGCAGCCTTGCTTTTCAGGAGATAATAATTACAGCCAAAGTGATGTTCTGCGAGCTTCCCTTAAATTAGGGTAAGATTAAGGTCTAAGGAGCCTGTTTGTGCTAGGTTTTTGGAAATATTGGATGTCTAGTTCAGATTTCTTCAGCATTCCAGAATATTTATTTATTGTTAAGTTTTTTCTTCTTGCTATGCTCTCAACCTCTTACCTTTTGTTCCTGAAAAATAAAGTAAATGTATAAATCTGTGCTTTTCAAGTTAAAAATTTGGTTGAATGTGTTTCAAAGTGTAGATCTATGTGTATAAATAGCAGTTCTTCTTCCAGGCATATTTAGTTTTGAAAGACATTTTTACCAAGAAAATCCATATAGATAGTAGCTTCTCTGCTTAAAGTAACTATTAATTCTGAAGTTATGCAAAAATACGTAGGTTCATATTCAGGATGCATATCTGTTATATGTAGACTCTTCATGCCATCAAACTGTAATGCTCTCCTAAATTTTTAAGTTAAACAACAAAAATGTGTAAAACTTTCAGAAAGTTGCAGGAAAAAACCCCACGTGACATTGCCTATTTACCAAAGCCACCTGTATGAAAATCATTTTTATTCCCTTCTTTTCAAACTCAATGTACATACGTTATGTGACTGTAATTACGCTCCTCAGGGTGTGCAAGGCAAAAGGTGGTAGTCAGGTAAAAAACAACACTGGGAGATTGATGATACTGTGTTTTGCTAATACAATGCAAAAGATGCTAAAAGATTATGACGCTCACATTTGCCTGTTCTATTACTGCGGTCCAAATGTTGTTTCCTCAGTGACTTCTGAACTGATATTTCACTTATCTCAACTGTCTTTATTAAAAAAATGATTAAAGCCCCCCAAGAAAAATGAAAACAGAAGAACAAAATATTCTCACCCTCATTTTCTATGAAACCATTTTAAAGGCTCTCAGGACATTGTTTTTCATCTTCAGATTAGAGATGTGTGCTTATTCACATTATCTCTTCTGCATGTATGATAGGCTAAAACTACCTAGAAAGATGCAGAAGGAAGATTGAAGATTTGAAGACAACTAATGCAGGCAAGATTCTGATGTACTTTTAATCAGGCAATAATGTATTATTGTCCTTTATTTTCCTGAGGATGAAGTCAGGTAAAAAGTATTTAAAGATAGATTTTAAATGTAAGCAAGTGGGTTTGCTTGCAGTGTAAGTAGATGTAGGTCATTTTGGTTAGCTGTAACAGATTATAATAAGGTCCTCATGTAATTTATATCCTGATGACAGACTGCATTCTTGGTTCTCTAACATACTCAAAGGCCAGAAGATCGGGAAGTGTTAATCTGGGTTGGTATTTTGTAAGTGTTACTCAGTTGTCAGGAGCTCTTCAGTTACCTTATCCTCGGGTGGATTGAATTTAGTGGCAACTAAGTAGAGAAGAGTCTTTGCTTAGTGTCGTTGGATGGTCTTCACTGCTGAGCCTCTGGCTCAGGAATGGCCAACATTCCCACTTTGCATGCAGAGCTTCCCATGTTATTCGCCTCTGCTTCAGGTTTCCACTGCTATTCAGAGATCTTCATGTGAGGCAGCTTGAGAGTGTACCCCTCCTCCTCCTCACAGCTGAGCCTGAGCCACAGCAAACCTCCCAGATCTCAGAGAACAGAAAGAAAACTCACCCAATAAAGAATGGGACACTTTGAATGTGTTGCCCTGTGCTTCCTTGCGTTTCAGCATCCTGCTGCTGTGTTGTGCATTCATTCTCCTTCTCTGCCCCTTTACTCCCCTCCCCATGCAAAGGCTCTCCCAGAAAGTAGGCTTGTGAGCACACAAATAGGAATTCCAGGACATTAGGTACTACTCTTACCCCTTTTTTATCATTGCTTGTTTTCTTCTTTTAATGAAGAGAACTTGCACTTCCATGAATATAACAACAGTCAGTCACTGAATTCAAGATTTATTCAAATCAGCTTTTTATCGGCGAGGACATTCAGTCAGTCAAGGGGGGAATTTTTTTTTGTTGTTTTATCTTGGAAAATTAATTGATTTCTCCTGTAACATTGTAAGTGGTTTTGGATACTTGGATATGAAACAACTCTGCAATGGTCTGTTTGGTAATGGAGGGATGTGGTGTGCAGAGAGAGATGGTGGGAGGGGTATACATCATGGTTCTTGTGTCTGCTGTTTTTGTTTGTCTTTTATATTGTGAGTTCTTTGTGGTCAGTAACCATCTTTGCTGTGAGTTTAGTGTGTTACATACTGGATTTCAGCCCCCTTTGAAAGTTTTGCATGCAAATATTGAGTAACAATGATGGCAATGAGTTGGACAATAAACCAATGATAGTTCTTAGCACCATTTCTGAGCCTGGGAAGACACTGAGCAGAGAACCATGGTGTTACCTCTTTGACAAAATTATGGGAAATAATTGCAGCTGCATGTTTTATGGATGGTTTGACAATAGATGTATGGGCAACTGTTTTTTCTGTTTCACAAATACTCCCAGATGAAGATTGATGTCTGGGTATATTTGGAATATCTCTTTGAGTCAATCATTTTGGAAATTGTCTTCCCTCAGCAAAGAGTCATTGATGTTGAACAGTGGGGGAACATACCTCAAGATCTTCGTCTATGCTGGAGAAGAAGTAATAGCCCACTGATATAGGATACAAAAAAACAGTACACAAACTCAAACTTTTAAAATAAAATTGATTAAGTGTATGGCTTGCTTTCACCTTGTTGTTTGCTGTAAAAAACTTTCTCTCCTGGAATTTGTTAATAAGAGTGTTTCCTAGCATAATACCCGCTAGGCATGCCATGTGAGCAACCTGATGGTTACTAGGCTGATTTTGATCCCAAAGCATGTGTTTTTTTCCCAGTGTAAGTTTATGGATTTACACTGGGAAAGAAAACAGCCGCAGGATTCAGTAAGACCTTTTGCATCTCTAAAACTGTCACCTAGTTGTGAGTTTATGAATTGACAAATTAGACTGGGTGCAGGTGGAGGGAAAGTAAGTCAGTGATTCTGATGGAATTAGGAATGGAATGCCTAACTCCACTGGTATTGTTTCAGAGACACTGTGATATCCTCTTTTACCTTTGAACCCCTTGGTCTGCTGTGGTAGTAAGGCACTGAGATTCCTGCCATCCCATGGGTCACTGTTTAAGCAATCTCCTGTGGCACTGGTCACCACCATTTCAGTGGTGCTCATGTAGTTCACAGTAGAGGGGTTGGCTGTGGGTCAGATCCGGAGGCAAAGGCACTTCTGGACAGAGAAGTCCTGGAGAGCTGAGGTAAGCTGGGTCATTTGCAACCTGTAGTTTGCACAGTCACTAAGAAGTCTCAGCTTTCTTGGTCATCGTTGCCTTGTTGCTACTTGTAAATTGTTTAATGTTGTTATATGTTAAGCATTTCATTGGCGGTCATGATTTTCTTGATGGATTACAAAGATGTTCCATTTGATGATGCTATGCATGCTCCATTACTAACTTTTTTAACTTTTCCTTTCTACTACTACATGTGAACGTTCTGTCTTTTGTGACAAATATTAACTAGGGCGCAGCTTAACACACAAGCAACATTGACTTTGGTTTCCTGCTCCTTATTTGCAATAAAGTGCAGTCACTGAACAAATTGCGATAGATCCACTTCATGAACAGCCCAATTTGAGTACCGTGTTTATAATAGATATCCCTGAAAATCAAACAGAAGTCGCCCACACAGTATCAACTGCAAAATTATGAAATCAGGATGCACTTACATGAGAAACCACAGTTTCTTACAAGTAGCTGTACAATGTGAATTTTAGCTGACACAGAACTAATTAGGAATTTCTTGACAGCTTGCAGTTGTGAATTTGACTGATTTGCTCTTTGACAAATGGGTATTTCTGTGCACCTGGTCACAGATAGTACCTGTATTTTGGCTGTTTTGGTTTTTTTTTTTGTTTGTTTGTTTATTTTTGTTGGTTTTGATTTTTTTTTTGGGGGGGGAGGGTGTTTACATAACATCCTTTATAACAAGTAGATTGTTCTTTCAAAATATTTGGAGATCCATAATTTCTCATTTTTGCAGCACACACCACCTTTTTCTCGTATTTTAGTTATAGGAAAAATCCTAGAACTGAAGAATGAGCAATCTGTTCTGTTTCCTCAGAATCTGAAGAGCTAATATCCTTTAAAAAAGTCTCCCAAATAGGTATTCAATTTCTACTGCAGGCAGGCATTTTTTTTCTCTATTTCTGATGTTGGACTAACAAAGACACTTTCAGATTTTCTCAGTAGCTTTGCACCCAAAATATCAGTGCCCTCATTTTGACTCAGGTTTGATTAGGACTGCTGTCACCTATTACAGATTAAAATCACATTCAAAGTCCCTGCATTTTGAGCTTTACTGTAATCCAGGCAAAATCGCCATCACTCATCTGATTGTGCACCCCCTTTTTTTCTAAAGCTTTTTGCCACCTGCGTGGAACTCCTGCTATCTGATTTTTTTTATATGCTACTGCCATTAGACTGAAATGATTTTTCTTCAGTTTGCTCAAAGACAGATTTAAAGGCAGGTCCCAGAGGTAGCAGAAAAGTCGATCCCCTAAGCTACTCAGTCATTGTTTGCTTTTTTACATGTAATATCCTATTTCTAAGCCAGAGTGTAATTTAAAATACAACACACACTACATAAATACATCCTTTGGAAATTTTGTAATATGACATTTAATGGAAATTAGCTGCTTTTATTGTGATGTTTTGTTGCACCTCAACCTGAAAAATGCATACATCTATTTTATAGTATTTAGAAATATTTCTCAGTCTTTTCTTTTTGTCAGAGTTCCTTGACTTTACATCAGTGTAGCTGTAATAGTGCTATTGAGCTTATTTAAAATATATCCAAAGATATATAATTTTAAGTACAGCAGTCCATCTTAGAATTAGATCTGTATCTCCTACCCACTAGTTAGCTTTTAATACCACTTGAAAACACACAGATCTGTAGGGAAATGCTGGTTAAATGTTCATATTTATTGCAGAGCTGAAACAGCAAAGGGTTACTTTAGCCCAGGCATTGTAAGTACAAGCAACAGGACTCCATTGGCTTTAATTTGTCCATGTCTTTCATTTGATACTACCAGTATTAATAGCTTTGCAAGGAAATTCTGCAGTCATTAATCATAATAATTAATCAGATCCAATTATATTGCATATAAATGCGAACAAATTGCTGAAAAAATAATGATCTATCACCAACATGTCACAAGGAAAAAGAGACTAAAATAGTAATTAGAAGCAGGGATTTGGTTGTGTGCAAGTACTCTGCAACTGATTTTAGCAGTATGATGATCTGATGATGTAATTAGTGGAAAAAAAGTCTAGCAGGTTTTTGCAGCAGACAGCATTAATGACTGTGCAACTCAGGAAAAAATAATCCTTGTATTAGTGACTGTTTTTACATTTATCACTAATTCCTTGCTTTTCTTCAAATATGATTAGAAAAATATGGCTTCAGGCATTGTAGACCAAGTTTGCCTTGATACACTGCAAAGAATTTTGAAAAAACCCTCAAAAATAGGGGTGGGGCTGCAAGCAGCATTTTCCTGCTGTAAAAAGGGTGTAATCTGGTATAGATTTGTACAGTTCAGTGGAAATATTCAAGTAGAAATGTTCCCCAAAAGGGACCCCTATTTTAATTTCACTGCCAGGCACTGTATAACCAATTTCTGTTAAAAGCAGCAAGTTGGGATTTATTTATTTTTTTTATTATGTTTTTAAATTTCAAATCATAGTTGTGTGTGACAAAATGCTGCAGTTTGTCAGCTCTCACTCCCCTTCTCTCCCAAACCCGTACAGCAGTTCCTCTCCCCAGCTAAGGCAGGTTTTCAGTAGAGCTTGTGGTACAGCATAGCTTTACAACGTGCTCTGCTCTTATGCGCAGTGATGATCAGCACACACTTAATGACTATTAAAGAATTCTTTTTAGGAAGAGCATTCCCAGATCTTTAAAACATTCTGCATTTTTCCAGTGCATAACTTGAAACAGTTAACTGAAGATTGATGAACAGTTTTATGACAGATTCTCTACTTGAAAATAAATGTGAAGTTCATCATAGTTTTCAATACTAAGCACTGCACTTTACTGCCTTTGATCTCAGTGTTGTGACTACTACAAAGAAATAAAACCTTATCTTACCTTTTCCAGCATCTACTGCAGAAGACCTCAATAATGCATAAGAACATCTGGAAGTACGGTAATTTCAGCTATCAGAGATAAGAATTGACACAAAACAGGTAAACCCTACAAAGTCATCATGTTGAAATGAGCTGATTAAGGTCTGGTAACATAAAACATCATGTATAGTGTTTTCATGCTTGCTACATCTTCCCATTTTATACATAAAAAAAGGAATGCCAATTCTTTAATCTTTTTCAGTATGTTTAATAGGTTGATTAGCTGGAAGCTATATTATATTTTTACCTACAGAGACAGAAGTTACTGCAAATCTATTGCCATATATATCTATTTAGAGTTAACTGTGAGTTCATAGAAAATACATGGGCATAGTAAACAGGGTTTTGAAATGACAATTTTTTACTGGTTGCAAGTGCTAATTGCTAGTTTCTCAAGGGTATAGAATTAATCACCTGCTAGATTTACAGTCTCTAGGTTGAGACCTGAGGATGGAGGCAATAAGAAAAGCTCTTGAGGGACATATCATATGGTGAGTCTAAATATCAGTCTCTATGCATATGTAAATTGGCAACAAAGTTTTTTCAAAGCTCAAGTATGCTAATTTCAAACAGGCAAGACTAAAGCTAGCTTTTAGCAGCTGTTTAACGTCTGCCTGTGGGTGGTAGAGAGAGCTTAAAATACAACCAAACAGTGGTGCATAAGTAATTAAGCAACATTTTGCTGGGCATAAATAATTCTGTTTATATTGCTCTTTGAAGAGTATAGAATACAAAATAACAGACCAAGTGCACCTTTGGTCACCAGAGGTTAACTGTTCTTCCTCTTTACCTTTCCTTTGGTTTCACCTTTTTTAGGGAAGAATTAAATGCAGGTCAATGCTACTCTCTGTCATTTGTATATGAAAGAAGTTCATTTAACATTGCAGCAAAACAAATACTTGAAAGTTTTTAATGTATCTTATTGACAGTTTGAAGGCTAGTTTCAAAGAATTTTGCTTGCTAGAATAAACTTCCCTTGTGCAATGAAGTGGGTCTGAAATGGATATTTGTCTCTTTTGAGAGGACCACACTTTCACCAGATTAGACTAAATTGATAAAATTAGGCTATATGTGCTATTTTGTTAAATTGTAAAAATTAGTGATTCAACTTGACTATTTTCAAGGTCATAAGGCTGTTGATAATCCATAAAAGGAAATAGCCTGACTTCTGTGGTTGTTACAATTTAAATTATTGCATGCATTAAAATAATAAGTTAGTTTCCATTATGGTATTCTAAAACTGAGGGTTACTGAAGTGGCTGAACACAAAATGCTTGTGTCATTTTGGCAGCTGCTCTGAACTGACAGAATTGACTAAAAGCTTGAAAAACTAAAACAGATTTAAAAAATATCTCATTTGATTCAGTAAAGACCTTGAAATTAATCACAAGGAAGATGAAAGACGTAACATGATTTGGAAGCATCAGGTCTGGAAAAAAGGATTATAAGTACTAGCTGTGATAAGAGTCAAGATTTCAGAACTTGGTTTTGATTAAATGTTGATGGTTTAAAGAATTAGTAGTTAAAAGAACTAGTGGTTAGTAGAGGAAAATCCTCTGTACCTATGTGCAGTGTTGCTATAGCAAAAGATAATGCAAATATTGCTACTGTTTTGACAGAACTACTGTTACCAGTTTGTTGTCCTGGGCAAGGCAGGCAGCTACCAGAGAAGGAAATCCCTGCATGCGGGGCTGCAGCTGCTGAACAAGAGACCTAGGGAAAGCTGGCAGAAGCTGGCATGTCTCCTCTATTTTTGACATTTCCCCATTTCCTTGGAAATTCAGTTTAATGGATTTCCTGGGCAGGTTTTAGCTTCCAGAGAGGGTCTGCGCAGGACAGGGGGCTCACTGCTGTTGAGGCACTCCCCTCTTCCCGCCATCCGCAGACTCTCCTCGCTGCACATCTTGGCTTTGCCTTGCAAGATAACTTGGCTGCCAGGATGTTGTTATTCAAGGGTTTTTGGTTTTTTTTCTTTTTTCTTTTTTTTCTTTTCCCTCAGAATCTCCTCACCTATTTCTTTTAGTTTAATTATTCATTTCCTAATTCACTTGCCTCTCCTTGCAGAACTCATCTGGCAATTTGTCACTGTGGCTGAACAATGCCATGTGGGTCAAAGCAGAGGTGTTAATGCTAGCATTGAGGCTGATGGTGGAAATGTTCTTTGAGCCCAGCCACCAACACATCTCATTAAAGACCCCAGATTGGCCATACTTGTATGTAGTGTTACAGAAATATCACTTTACAAGCGAGAAGTGGCACACAGAATTTGGGGATTCTGCATCTGTAGCCTTTTCTGCGTAGTTCAGAATGGGAATTCTGACCTTCTGTTGTGGGGCATCATATAAAATGAGCATAGGGAGGAGGACTTTGTGTAGTCATGAGGACCATTGGTATTGAAGGAGCAGATGAACTGGAAATACAGTTACATAAATTATTCTAGGTCACTTATTGGTGACTGTATAGGTAATAGGTAGCTGTGACTCTGGGTATGGACAGAAGAATGCCTTGAGAATAGGCTATATATATATATATATATACGCAACATGAAACAGTGCAAGAAAATACAGATGTGAATGATTCTTGAGTCTGAAGAAAACAAAGCAAGCAGAGTTTAGTTATGACAAACGCCTAGAAATTTAATTTCTGAATGAGGACTCTGTATTTGCAGTTTTGATTACAGTTATCATTTTCTACCCCTTTTGCTAAATTTTCTTCTGTCTTTCCTATAAATCTTACTTGTTCAGACTTGTCTTCTCTGAACATCTTCTCTTTAACCTGCTTTGGGTGATAGTAGCTATTCTGTCTCTCTAGTTGGAGGAAGCTAGATTTTCAAGCATACTTGCCTTTTGGTGTTCAGATCACGAAAGCAGTAGATAGTACTAAGAACAGTGTACCAATTCTTTTAGTTTTGTAATTATTTGGTCAGAGGATGAAGTGATGAATGTGTTCACATTTATTTTATTTTGTCTTAAAAAAAAAAAAGACTGGTTATGACCTTCAGTCTCCCCTCCAATAATGGAGCAGTTATTCTTTATTTTCAAGTATTTTTCTTCTTTTGAACAAACAAAAAGGACCCATCTGTCTGAAAGTCAGTCTGTTCCCTTCGTGGCTTTTTGATTTTACAGGATGCCTCTTGGGTCATAGACATCAGGTGAGTTTGGAAGTGTTCCCTGCTGTCAGGCAGGTTGGATGTAGTTCCTTGAGCCCTCTCATTCTTCTTCTCTCAATGGTCAAACATGCACTGAATCTGCTTCTCACCTGACTTCTAAAGAATCAGGCTGTGTTCACCTGGGAAAGAGGTGTTAATTGATCTCCTTAAAGAGTTTTCCTTTAAACTTATAATGAAACTTATACTGAACATAATTCCTGTTTTCAGTTAGCAATAAGAACTGAACTAACAAAAAAAGAAAATAAGGAAGAAGAGAAAAATGTAATTTGTAGCCAAAGTTCTAGTTACTGGACTAAGAGAATTCTTGCAGAAACAATCAGATTTCTTGCCAGATTTATGTTCTGGACTTTCACTTTTGCAGCAGTTAGGAGATCTCAGAAAACTTCTGGGTGTTTTTTATTGGCACTGTAAAATACAGTGAGAAAGGGATGCTTTCCTTGAGAAATTTCAGCCATAATTCCTGTCCATTTAGGCACCTTTCTTTGCAAAGCAGATCATCATAGTCAGGCAGTTCTCTCCTACATGTGTGTACACAGCTTCCTCCAGGCTCAGCAGGATTTCTATACATATGAGAGGTGAGAATTTGTCCCTCAGCTTACCTTAGAGTAAAAGGATCATCTGTTACTGAGGACAACAGTGCAGCTCTGGAATGCTACATTTTAATAGTATATCTGGAGAACAACATCCTGTATTGATTTTTCATTTTATTTTGTTTTTCCTCAGGGCTTTTTTATTGGTATGATTATGTGAGTTTGCTTCCACCTGCTACCAAGCACTTTCTTTCATCTTATAGGCCCTAATTTACATAAAACCTAAAAGCGAGAGATAATAACAAATATTTGGCTATTTCATGAATTTTAAAATTGTTTTCATTATCAGGGAGAAATATTTTTGCATAGCCTTTATTTCCTACTGAATTTTTTACTGCTATCCTTAAAAAAAAAAAAAAAGGAATTTCCTGTTTATGTTCTCCAGTCTAGTATTTTACATTTGCTGAACACAAATGCTTTACAGTAAAAGCAATCTGATTAAAAGAAAGCAACCTGCTGCCAGTGCTGTTAAATTCCCAATAATATTATGGTATTAAAAAAAAGAAAGTCCAGTAAGCCAATGGTCCAGTTAGTTTCTGCCAATCCTAGAAAGGTTTCTTTCAGCTCTGAGAAACTTGCACATTATATTATATAAAGAGGGAAAAAGCTCTCTTCAGCTGTCACACTGCTGTGGTAGAATTTAGTTCTGTCCTCAAGAGCTTCCTTGTCCCATGAGTGCAAAGACAATAGTACACTGTATAGAGAGCCAATAAATCAATTAGCTTTAACAGCCAGCGTTCAGGAAATGCATTTATTCTCTTCAATGAAAACACAGTTTTTACTTGTAGCCATACTTCATACTGTTAAGGTCAATTTTTCATGTGGAAATTAAATCCAGTGTATGAAAAACTGCTTGTATATTCCATAAAGCAGGAAAGAACTGTTCTTACTGATGCGGGCTCACAAGTTTGTTTTATTTGTAATTATCCTTCTTTAGAGTAATTGAGATTCTAAACAGGGGCTAATAGCTTGGCTGTCTCAAATTACTACTGCCTGTAACTTTACCTTTCTAAAAATAAGTGAGCGTTTCAATTGTAACACAACTACTAAAGCCTGGGTCATTTTAGAACAATTAATTGAGAGAGGTGATTAATAGCTTAATAATGGGTTGCTCTGTAAGTGCAGGGAACACGTTGAAAAGGAATATGTGATTTTGTATCCCTAAAACATTGCCTAATTGAAAACACAGTGGTTACCCTTCCATGCATGCCTAAGACTTTTCTTTTGAGATCCTGGTTTGATGTCATCCAAGGCAACCATAAATCTCTGTTTCCACTTAACCTCTCTGGTACTGAGGGCTGTGCTGTGTGGAGGAATACAAGGCTACGGACAGGAACACACATGAAGGCGGAGTGTGCTGGGGAGCCTTTAAAGTTGTGGTGCGATAGCTATGCCAAGGGACTGGCCAATAGGTGGATACTACTAGTCCCATTTTACAGACTGAGGCATGAGGAAGAAAAGCCAGAAGAATCACTCAAATCAACAAACCTGGAGAAGGGGAATTGGGATTTCCACTCCTGTGCTTTTTCCTCCGCTTCAGAGGTGTTCGATATTCATATTCCTGTCTCTGTTGGAAGGCTATAAGCTGCTCCCAAGGGGAAGAAAAGAAGATGGAGAAATGCAAATGTAAAGGAAAAAGGGCAAGTTTATTATCAGTGGTCTTAAATTCTTTATACGGGAACCAACACCTCCAAGTTCTAAATAAATTAAAAAAAAAACAACAAACAAAAAAAAAATCTGACAAAAACCCCAAAACAAAGACAAACCCAAAACCCACCAAAACACAAAAACCAACCACCACCACCAAAAATCCCCCAAAAAAACCCAAACCCTAGGAAGAAAAGAAATTTTGAAGGAGAGCTACTACTCAAGATCATGCTGCACAGGAAACCTCAGTGAGACAGAAAAAGCATGGTACATTGCCTTGCTTAATGTGCAGATGCTACGTGAGTGGATGCTCATGCCAAGGGATGGCTGTAAAGTAGGACTGGATTTGCAAAGAGTTACCAATGTGCTTGTATGAACTCGGCGTCACCAGAGAAGACAGAGCCTGTTTGAGCAGAATGGGTCAGTATTCTTTCTGCGAAGTGTTTCAGGTCTCAAGCTAATGTATGTGTGAGTTGTGGCTTCCACTCTTGCCTGCAGTCAGGAAAAGCAAATTCTGTGCCAGAAAAGCAATTTCTAGTTCACTTTCCTTTTTCTGCAACTTCTCTGGTGCAGGTCAAGGAGATGCAAGGTAAAAGGAGTCTTGTCCATGGCCACAGTGCATCATTAATAATGTGTTCACACTTTCTGTGTTTGTGTAGGTAGCAGTGTTATGCGGACATGCGTGCGTGTGGGATCATCTTGTCTCTGCTTTCTGGAACAATTTCAGTAACTTTTTGAAAATGTAGTTTCAAAGCCCCAGCTGAGTGACTGCAGAGGTTAGAAGGTCAGTGCACAGGCCTGGAGCTGCTGCTGTATGTACCACACACGCTTTGTACTGACGCACAGGATATGTTCTGGGCTGGGACAGCCTGAGGAGTGATCAATCTTTTTCTGCCCCTTCATTTTTTCATCTTTTCTTTTTCCTCTCTGTGGGCATGAATGATGTTCACAGCCTTGGTAAGAAATCAGCTTTGCCAGAGGGCTTTGGGCGGGGGTGTCTCTGACAACAGCTAACTTGAGCTTCACCATCCTGGGTTGCACTGCAGGTCCAACCTCAACCACCTCTCTGCTGATTGAAATATGTTAGAAGAAGGTTCTGTAGCTTTGGTTTGTGTATGAGAAGTGCACTGATGACAATGCTCTGGTTTGTGTGCCTGACTCTTTCCTCTCTCCAAAGTCACAGGCTTAGCTTTTCTGGTTCAGATGTCCAGAATGAGGCTGATGCAGGCACTTTGTGGGGTTAGCAAGCTTCAGCTTTGCAGGTAATGTGAATTCCTGAGCTTCTGATGAAGAGAAAGGGAGTAATTGATGAAGCTGCTACCCCTGATAATTTGCCTTGAGATTTTGTACTGGTGAGTGTAAAGGTTTTGGTTTTTTCTTCACCCTAGTTATACAAAGGGAGCAGAACTACAACTTCAAGCTGCATTGGTTTATCTTATACAAGTCATGCTTTGGGGGTCTTGCAGTGGCCAGTCATACAGCATGCCCACGGGGTGTTTGCTAGCAACAGGCACAGCCCACCCCCCAGTGATTTATAGGACAAAAACTCTTCACAGCCTTTGTCCTAAAATTTTTGCTGAGTTTTCTGTCATGTTTATAGAGCTCACGCAAATTTATCTTGGCTTGCTGCTACCCATGCTGTTTACAGGCAGAACAACACAAATCCTTCCAGGGGTCCCTTCCAGCACTTGTTCCTTGGGTATTTATTGTAATGCAAAGACCATTGCAAGTGAGAAGAGCTGGCAGTTAAAATGGAACCAAGTTGCTTTGTGTCCACAGAGAAAGGTGGAGAAGGGGCTGGTGCTGCTTCAGCTGCAGAGAAGCAAGACCTGAGTTCATGATGCATGTTTCAAAATGATGAACTGTAGCAAAAATATTCTTTATGCTTGGTAGAAGTTTAAGTAAACTTCATTTTAAAACCAGTTAATGCATTCATTTACATTAATTAATGCATCTTAAGCTATAGTAATTAGTTGTAATTACCATTTGGCTGGAGTACAGGTAGAACTTGGAGTGTGAATGTTCAGTCTGATATTTTTGCATTTTCCATAGGCAATTTCTGCAATATTTGAAGATATTCTTGAATAGTATATATTTTTGTATAGATTTGGACACTGGATGTCAATGAAAAGATGCTCAACAATTCCATGGAAAACAGTTTAAACTGTCTTGCAACAATATTACAAGGGCAATATTCTTCAGTGGTGAACTCCAGTATATAAGCAGAAAGCCTGTGTTTTGCACCAGTTTAATTTGTGCAAGTTTTAGGAGAGCCCATGTGGCAAAGAACAGTGAGAAACCACCATTTGGGAGTGCCAGTGAAAACAGCAGGAAGGCAAGCAGGCCCTAACTACTGGAGCATTAGAAGCCATACTGGCACTGCAGTGAGGAAATTGGGCGGGAAGGGGTTTTGTAAATCTGTGTTGCAGTAGTTGACCTCACGCTGAGTTTCCTCAGACTTGGGTCAATAATGAACACATTTATTCTCTCCTTTTTGTCTGAGAAGTCCATCAGAGAGAGTGAATGGAGGTAAATAGAACAGGTCTCTGGAAAGGGAGCAGAAAATAAGATTTTTATTGTAGCATTTGCATAATAGTAATCTTGCAAAATTGCTTGGAAATAATGGGAGGAGGAGATGGGGATGAATAGGTTAAGTAGAAGGACAGTCAATTTTTAATCGTGTTAGAAGTGATAATGTTTTCTCTTCTCTTTAATACAAGGAGTAGTACTCCCCACGTAAAGAGGGGAGCTTATGGCAAGGATACGTGAGAGATATTAACCGAATGAAGTGTGTAAAGCTAGAGTAACAGTGCGCTGTGATTCCAGTCAAGGAGATACCTGGTAAGGAGGGAAGAATATGAGCTCATTATTAATGCTTTGCATGCTGGGTTGCCGCTTACACAGCCATGCACATCTGGCACGCAGAACGTCTGTGTGGGCCATGAACAGTGCTTGAATAACCAACCTTAAGGACAGCTTGTGTTGCTTGTGTGTAGCAATCTGATTGGTTTTTTGTATGCAGAAGGTGAAGAACCAGGTAAAAAGCACTTATTACACTCAATACACTATAGTAAGTATGTGGACTATTTTACTGATTGCCAGTTGACCTCTAGGTAGAACTCTTTCTGTTCCAAACAGCATCAACTTATTTTTCCCATTTTTTGCACTTGATCTGTGCTTGCAAATGGTGAGAGGCTTAGCATGCATTGCCTTATCCCTCTGAGCTAACAAATGCCATAGGTAGTATTGAGATCAGGGAACATGATTCTGATTCCGGTGTATGGACCCTCTGCCGTACTGTGGACCAAGGGACTGAGAGACTGCCTGTTGTCATGTTACAGGCAGATTTCTCCACTTGTATGGAGTGCCTTTGAGGCTGTTATTTATATATTTTTCTCTTTTCTTTGTGTTTTTGTTTTCCCCTATTACTGTAATGTCAGCAAAGGATATTATTTAGAGAGAATTAACCTCTTGAATAATTTTGTTGTTAGCAAATTCATCAAGCAGCTGAAGTTTCTTCACCTTATGCTGTCAGAACTATTTAACTTCTGTAAAAATGTTAAGATTAAATATAATGATAATGGCAAACCACAACTAAACTGATAGAAACATTCTTGTTTATTTGATGCTAATTTTGAGGACTTTGTGGGGTTTGGAAAGAATTTAAATTCATGCTTGAAATGTATTGATTAGCGAGACTTAATTTTTCTTTAGCTCTCTCTAATAGTGTTGTAAATATTTTCATTTGTTACGCATAACAAAATATACATTAATCTGTCAGAATATAAATGGTTTTCTGCTGGCCACTATGGCTTGAGGGATTTATTCCAAGTCAGTCGTGTTACTGTTTGCCCTCAGGATGTATAATATATATTTTAAGGGAATGTGGATTACTGCAAGACACTTATATTATTTGTGTGATTAATATTAGTGTTACAATGAATAAGGTCCTGTGGTCTTACTTTGCTCTTATAGTGACTTAATCATTTCTCACAACAGTGAAGTCATCTTAATAAAACATTCTGTATAGTAGTTTGTTTTTTCTCAGATATGACAAATGCAGCTGCAGTAAGATGTGAATTTTCTGTTATTAAATATATAGTATCATGAATTTAATTTACTGTAAGACATATACATGATATCATTATGTAGCAGAGTGAAATTTGAATTCAAGCCCATTTCTCGTAGCCCAAGTGGGACTAGAAGGAAGACTAAGGTAAAACAGTATATTTCTGAAGTTCATTTCTCAGCACAACCAACTTATTCCTGAAGTTTTGGATGTGGAATTTCACAATCTGAAAAAGGTCAGCCCTGTAGAGGCATATTTAAAGTTTCATGGGTGTAATTTGCCACGACATGTGCACAAACATAGTCCTCTGCACACCTTGGGCTACATCTCCCAGCACTGCATCTTCTCCTTTTTCACTCTGAACGCATGTTCCTAACCTCATGCTGCCGGAGTGGAGTCCAGTTTAAGCAGCGAAAGCTATGATGGGAAGGATATAAGGCTGACCTTTCCCTTCCATGCTGTGCTCTGTTCCATACTGCATCAAGAGCCCTGCCAAGCTGTCCAAAGGGTGTGGAGAAGTCCCAGCTCACTGTGGATGCTCTCAGGGGATGGAACTTCCGAAGTGAATTTCAGGTCCATGATATGGGCTGAGAGGTGGCCAATGAGCAAGCCTTGCCACCACCTTACCCAGCAAGATGGGGGATAGCTGCTGCAGTGGTGGCACGAAGTCCAACCATCGCACCTGTCTCCTAGTGCATAAGCTGTTCTCCAATTAAATTATTTAATCATATTACTTCTTAACTGCTATCAAAGCCTTAACAACCAAATCTTAAAGGAGCTCATCCTGGAATTATGCTCCTGCATGGGGCTTGCAGAGGTGCCCCAAAACTGGTGGTGGAGCATCAAAAGCGCTGGGCAGGAGCCCAGCCCCATGTAGGGGAAGTGCATGGGAGTTACCATTTCTTGTTAAGCAGTGAGCATTTGCATATTGTTTTAATTAGCCTTTAGGTATGTTTACTATGACTATATTAGCACAGCCAAAGATTGGCCTGGTACTCTTGCACTTCTTTAAGATCATTAAGTTAATAAGATGTATCACACACAGCAGCACAACATGCAGTTCAGTATGACGTGTTTGTGGTAATGGACATTACCATGCACAAAAGCCAGTGGAACACTCAGTTAAATAAATTCCCACCTGAATAGGGTGTCTGCACCATTGCTGTGTGTCTGACCACTTGGGAAAAAGTCTGAATAGATAAATAATCTTTGTGCTGTCTCCAAGTTGAAACCCTTTGCCCCTGTGGCAGGAGACCCTTCCTCTCCAGAAGCACCGTGTCCCCAGCAAGAGATGCATGAGTGGAGATGAAGGCTTTAGTGGCAGAGATGGGCAGCCATGGTGTCTAAGGTGCATAGATATTGCTCCTAAATTTAACCCATGCGGTGCTGTGCAACTTGCTATGACACTGGCTCTGTGTCATTAAGCGCTGCTTTATGGTTTAGCAAATAATGGATGTTCAGGAAGTAGAGTCCCTTCTCCAAAGCTTTGAAAACAGCTTATGTGGTGTAAACAGTATGCTTTATGAAAGAACCTTAGTAAAACACTGGCCTTCTGACACAGGAAATGTATCATGCATTTTATGGTTTAAAAGTACTTAAAATTATCATGCTTCTAGTGAAAGTTGTCTACAGTGCAAAAGAATGGTGTTGGTAATTACAATAAATTCAGCTAGGATACGGTGGACAAGAGCTTTAAAAACTTCAGAAACATCAATTAAAGCCCAAGTTCTGTGCAATAAGCATCAAAAATTGATAAAAACTCAAATTTAGGTTTTTAGATTTAGTGTTTAAATCAATCAACTGCAAACAAGATTTAATTAAAGAATATTATTTCAAAGTGTAATTACCTACTGGGATTAGAATGAACCTCTATTGCCCATAATGTTCTCCTACTGTGATCCCACACTGAAAAATGTTGAGTTTTAGATTAATATGCATCTTGTAAGTACAAGTCCTAATCTCAATCTTAAAGGACATTTAAAACACACTTGGAACCTTCTATGCAATCAAGCACAGTGTGACTACAATGTCCACCATGCTAAATTTGTGATTACATTTTTTATGTGCATGATTTAAATCGCTTTAGCAGCCGTCCAGGGAGCATTTTACCCTGCATATTAATTACACAAAGGCTTTGTCATGTGAGGGTCTCAGTGGTCATGGTCTGTAATCCAGCTCATTTGAACTGTGAGTACAGTTTTTGAGCATGCTGTGCACATCAAGATCAGCTATAAAGCTAGAATATGCTGAGATGGTTAACAGGTATGGTTCCTGCTTAAGGAATGAATGCCATTTATTTAGTTATATCTGCAAACTAATTGCTTCAAAATCTGAAACTGAAAATGTATGCTCACAAAGCTTTTGCAAGTACATGGTAGAACAGGGTCTGTTATTCCACCATCTTCTTATCTCCAAAACGCCAAATCCCAGCAAAAAATACCAGAAACCAACCACAATTCTTAGTCAAATAGGTACTAGTGTTGTCCTTCTGACTCAAACAACTGACAGTTAGAACTTCTTAGTACTTCATATTTTTTGATTACTTCTTTCTTCTCATCTGAATACCCTTTCCTTTATAAAACCCCCCTATTTAGTCTATTTTTTTAACTTGTCCAACTTATTTAGATCATAAGCTTTTAGTTTGCCAGAAATTTACTTTTGTGTATGGTGCTGCAAGTCAATCAAGTCTAACATTAATAAAGCTGTCATAAACATTTTGATACACGTACTTTTCTCTGCATGTGTGTATTTTTTAGAACCTGATTTAATAATTTTAAAATCCATCATTATAGTACCTATGAAAAAATATATTTTATGATTAAATCTAGAAATACAAGTGATGAAAGAGCTGATGGGATCCCAGAGCACTGCCTTCTAGCTCAGGAGACCAGGCTGGACCGCGTTTGCCACATGCATTGCATGGTCCTATTCTCATCAATAGACTTCTTGTGTCAACAAAGAGACCAGGATTTGCTTTTTTAGTTTAGACATAGACCAGATGCTTGAAATCCTTAATTATTTCTCACTTAGGAAACATTTAATTGAAGCCATAAGTAGGCCATATTCTTATTATTCTAATGAGATTCACGGGACTAATCATATAGCAGAGACAGACTTGGAACCTCTGTTCCCTTTCCATTTGCACAAGAGCAAAATGAGAATAACTATACTTTAGAATGGTGCTCAAACCTTTAGAAAAAGCACTTTTTGACAAATCTGTGTGAGCGGTTTGTTGAAGGCATTGCCATGCAAAATCAGCTTACCGACAGACTTGCCAGTCTCACTAGATATGTCTTCATGATTAATGGTAAAATTTTTGGTAGAGTTAAAAAACATGGTCACTGGCGCTGGCTGCTGGGAGCAGCTCTCACAGCTCCCAAAGTGCCCCAGTGGCTCTGTGTGATGAGCTCTTCCCATTCTCAGGAGCAGATACCATGGATCTGGAATTGGAGAAGGTCCTCCCCACCTGCAGCTCCTGCTGCCAGGGGACCAAGTTGCAGGGATGCGGTGAAGGGCAGCCTAGCCCAGCAGGTTTGTCTTTGCTGGTTACCTCTGTACCTCCGGCACTTAATGTTCACTTTGTGGGATCTCTGGGAGAGGAGTGGGCTGCAGCTAGGTCTCCTGCCACTTTCGCCATGAAAAGCAGCCAGCTATGGCATTTTAGTGCGAGGTCAACAGAAAACAGTCAAAATCCTAAGCCATACAGAATTCCAGAGTATTAGGTGTTTGCTGCATAACAGAGAGCCTTCTCAGGCTCTTGCACCATGCTCAGCAGAAACAAGGAGAGAGTAGGAAGTGCAGTGATCAACAGGACTTGAAAAGGGAATTGATCACTTGACTGCTAGTGGATTTTTCGCTCATTCTCTGGTTTTCTTAGAAAGCAGAGATTACTTTAATATTCTTTGAGGTTTGTACAACTGCAGATTTTTCAAAATGTGTATTTAGAAAAA
This sequence comes from Coracopsis vasa, assembly GCA_026283785.1. Taxonomy (NCBI): domain Eukaryota; kingdom Metazoa; phylum Chordata; class Aves; order Psittaciformes; family Psittacidae; genus Coracopsis; species Coracopsis vasa. The sequence goes on from JANHGB010067826.1 coordinate 55,993, forward strand.
TCAACCACATTTCAAGTGATAGGATTTTTCAGTTACTAAAAGGAAGCTTTTTCCTCTCAATTTCCCCTGTTTTTAAACCTGATTTTATTAAACATCAGAAGATACTTTACCTGTAAAAAGAAAAAATGCTAAAGCAAATAAATTTGGAAAATGTATTTTTGTTGTTCTACTCCCTGTTTGTAGTTGTGCATATTCTGTTGGTCTTAACACGTAGGGAAGAAAACCCAATCCCTTTTCTAAATAATCCGGAGTAGGGTTTGTTATAATTCTTCGTCATGAAATCTGAAGGGTAGTTTGCATGGTAAGGATACTGGTAGGATTCCAGTTGGTGAAAGAAATAGGAGAGTGATGTCTGTGAGTAATTTCTTAATTCATGACCAAATTTAAAAGAGAAACAAAGTAATTTCAGTTGCATCATTTGAATGGAAACTCTTCTTCTACCTTTTTCTTAAGATTTTATATACTAAACAAGTAAGCAAATTGGAGAGGAAAACACAAGACAAAAAACCATGCTCTGTTTAGCTTTGAAATATTCATATAAAATATTTTTAATGTTTTTTTTTTTCCACAGTGGAAACTGTCAGATTTAGCCAAATCTGTGAATTTGAATCTTTGAACAGATGTTTCCCTGGGTTGGATTTTCTTCTTTTTTTTTTTCTTTTCCCCAAAATATGATCAGACCAACCATAACACACTCACATTATTAATATTTATTCTTTGCACTTCCATTTCTGGTGTTTCCTGATGGGAACATGTGCTAGTGTCAGAGCGGCTGGTTATTTCCCCTGTCCAGTGGAGTGCGGTCAGTGCTGTGTGGCAGGCGCAACTCTGTGCCCAAGGCAGAGCTCAAGCACTGCCTCTCTCCAGGCTTCCAGCAGAACTTTCTTTTTCTTGAAACTTATGCTAAAAGACCCATGCAGATTTTTGAAGTGAAAATGCCATTTCAGCGCTCAGGCTGTGCCTCTAATGTGGTTTATAGTGCCTTCTAATAAAGATGCACATTAATGAAATCTATACTTGCAAGTTGGGAAGCCATTTTTCTTGAAAACCCACCCCAAATCTGTGGCCTTTTACATTAAATTTTAATCAGTCTCGAATTTTGAAATCTCAGCATAAAGCTGTTGATATCGGTCTCCTTTGATAAATTATAAAGGTAAACTTTAATGAACAGTGAATAGAATCACCTTTGATACTTGGGGGTAATAGAATAAAAAAGCAAACAAACACATTTTTCTTACTGCCACATGCCTCTCCTTAATAATAAGTTTTGTGTCTTCTGCAGAAATAGATGCTGTATAAAGTCTCATTAAATTAGCTGACTGATGGAATAAATACACAGCCCATGGCTCTCCAGTCCATAGTAAACCAAGCAAGGGTCTTGATATCTCAGAGTTCTGCTTATTTACACATGCCTCGGACTCTTCTTACAGATATGTAAATTATTCTGGTTAAAACTAAATGCTAAAGTCTACACCATTAGTCTTCCACTTCATGATCTCCACATGGGGCTGTTAGAGGGATAATGTACCATACAATACACGGTTTACTTTTAATTAATAGAAAAAAAATGTGAAATGAATATTAAATGTAGCTTAATGTGAAAGAAACCCCAAAGCAGTATGGTTGTTATTTTTTTTTCAAATATTCAGCTCTGCTTCAGCATTAGAAAATAAAGAATATAGTAACAGCCTGGAAACATCATTAAAGCATGGGAAAAGAAGGAGAAACAGGTAAAGACACTGGCAAAAAGAGGTCAGCCCAGCCTGTTTGCCCTTGGAGGGGGAATGCCTGTCAGGGAGGCGTGAGGAGCTCTGCTCAGAGCCCCCCAGATACCAAGCATGGTTGTGCTCACAACTCCCTGGGCACTTGGCTGGAGTCGTACCCCACCACATAACACATGAATTGCAGAATCTGGTATTAAATCTTAATATAAAAAAACCCTCATCAGATACAAGCATTTAATTAAAACACAAGATCTGTTTGTGTGCGTTATAATTCAACATGTCAAAATTAATGCCCCTGTTTTTAATAAATAGAATTACCAATTCACAAACAGTTTATCACACTGTTTGCAACAACGGAATGGAATTTTAATTATATACCATTATTTATTGCAACAAAATGAGCGCGTTCCATAATATTTGCCAACAGCACAAGTTAGGATTTAAGAAGAAAAGCTCCATTAAGTCCTGATTTTCTCAGGTGGCACCCCCTTTGTCTCACCTAGGATAAGATACAAATCTTGGAATGAGACAAAGACTGTGAACAGCCCTGCAGAGACTTTAGGAGATAACAAGGTACTCATTGAAGGCACTTATTTGTAAGATTAAAGGGTTTGAACTAAAGCCTGAAATTAGTAACTTTTCATCCCTTTTACCCAGACAAGCCAGTGTTTTGTAACAAAATAAAGGCCCTGCATTTTAAAGCCTGTTCAGCAAGCGGAGTGTGAAAGTAAATGCTACTTGCTCATTTCTAAATTATTCATACATTCTTAATTGTGATGTTATCCTTATAAATGATAGTAATGGTACCATTTAAAGCCTAAAAACTGGCAAGCACCTACCAGTGAAACGGGTTAATTTAATGCACGGCAGCTGAATCTTTAATACAGGGGATAAATGAGAAGGCTCTGCTGGCAAAAAGTGAGACACTCGATTTTTACAATAAGGCATTAAGTAATCTGAGCCAATTGCTGGTTGGGAAGGGAAATCCAGTGCCTGGTTCCTGAGGAAAACTCACAGACAGGATAGATTAACTGTCCTGGGCTCTGGCTGGAAAATACCAGTGAATTTCACTTGCAAGAAGTTCAACTTCCAAGGAATATTTCTATCTTTACTAGAAAAATGATGTAGTTTGCGCACACACATGAACAAGGTAAAAGCATGAACCTCAGCTGGAGAGTGGCGGTTTTATGCAAGGGGCTCAGCCTGGGCTGGTGCCATAGACCAGTAGTGGTCTGAGCCTGTGGCTTGGGGACATTTCCTTGCTGTGGTCCTCACTGTGTCCCATCATAGGTAGGTAGAACCATAGGGCATACCTTCCTATAGCATGGTATTTCTTCTAGCAAACAAGAAGAATTACAGAAGAAATATAGCCCATGAAGAAGAAGTAGGACCTGGAGTGGGTGCTGCAAGTCATCTCTCAAGTAACAGGCTGGTGCAACAGTCAGTGTTCCTATTTCAGAGATGGTACAAGGCATGTTTAGAGAGGGCACATCCCTTCTTTTTGATTGAAATAACAATATTATTCTGAAACTTGCACTTTTTAGGGATTGGTCATTGAAAACAAAAAATAAAGATCAGAACTTCAAACACTTATTTTTATTATTTGAAGTGTGCAAACTCATGTTGGTTCAAAAAATTTCAGGAGGTGCAAGATTGGAATTTTTTTAAATCCACTGATCAACAGCTGAGCACTAGGCTTTTGTGCACAAAGCTATATTGATTTCTTTGTGATTCCTGAAGTGGGTCACAGTTTGGGAGGCTTTTAAGGGCTTTTACATCCTCTTATTTTTCCAGTCACTCATTCCTACCAGGCTTGTTTGCAGTCAACCCAGTCACATTACTCTTTGAGGCAGCTGCCAGTGCTTCAGCTGAACCCTTCCAAAGCTAACAGTGTATTGCCACAGATGGTGGTAATGGCAATCATCTTCCTCGTTGTCTTGGTGTGGCCACCTGGGTGGGAGGAGTAGTGTGTCTGGAAAAGGAGTGTCCTGAGCAATTTCCTTCATTAAATGGTGGGGTTGGAGCAAAGCAGCTCTTGGGAATGTAAAGCAATGTGCTCCAGTGGATTTCTGGGGACAGGAGTGGTTAGGTAAGCTCTTGGTGAGTGGAAGTGGAAAAAAAGCTGTTATTTGGCTATGGAATGTTTTTAAGTTATTTGCAGCTTCTTCAAAAGCAATAATCAAGAAACATATTTAAAGTATAATTTTTGTCTTAAGATGTATTTTTTGTGAATCATTGAGACTGCTGGTAGCTTGCATTTTACTGGGTTCTGAGGGGGTGTAAATCAGGTGACTTTTGTTTCTGTTTGGTTTCACTGTCTGTTTCTGCTACCACTGCCAAAGACCACTGAACAGACAGAGATGATGGGGGTGTGAGCTGTCTCCAGGGAAACGCTGTGATGTGGTCTGTTTCTTGATCTTTTAAGAATCATTACTGTTGGTTACTAAAACATTAAATCTGGGACAGGGGTGAGGAGCTCTGGAACTATTTTAGTGGAGCCTGAGATTTTCTGAAACTTTTAGTGGCAAAATGGGCTTTAAAAAACCTTGCGTGTTCTGTTTTCCACACTATGTTAGCTCTAAACTGAACTGATGTTTCTTTTTAATGTAATTAATGCAATTAATTTCTGGATAGTTTTTATAATTATGCTTATTGAATGCTTCTTTGGGACCTCTCAGATTGTCTCTTGGAGTAAAGTCCCCAAGTCTGGTGGTGGCTGGGACTTTTTGTCTTTTGGATGCTGTTGAAGTTAAAGAAAAGGTCATACTGTCCAGGGAAACGCTTTTTGCCTTCTAAGATTTGGCTGTAAAACTCAGGAAGGACGCTTGTTTATTAGGGTAGAATAACATACTTGCTTCCAGAGCCAGGCACTGGTCTTTGTCCACATGGGCCAGACTGTGGAGGGAAGTGCCCCTGTAATAAGATTCTGTATCTTTAGTTAAAAATCTGGAAAGATCTTGTCTTCACAATTGGTATTTGGAACCTCACCTGCACCACAAACCTGATAACATGGGAAGCCTTGCTGTCTGTTTTTTTACCTTTAAGGAATATTGTGAACTGCCCAGTCTAAGGGGAGAGGGGGCAGAAGGTATTTTCTTTCTGGTGTGCGTATCTGAAATCTGCTGTGCTAGATAAGTTCTGCAGTGAAATTATCACTGTTAATCATGAGTTTTCTTCAGAATTAAAAGCAAACAAACAGAAAAACCACACTGATTCCTAGTGTGCTCCCTAATATGTCACTGGACTGTAAAGTGAAGCTAAGGAATGCATTCTTGTATTTTACAACAAACTCACAGGAAAGTATTACTAGCACTCCCAGTCTCTGTTACAGGAATACACTTAGCCCAGGCTTATTATAAGCATCACATTTAACATCACTCAAGATCCCAAAAGCCAAAATAAATATATTTACAGATGAATATATCCCAGTGCTGTAACAAATGCAGCAAATTCCCAGTGGGATTCATTTTCCATGCTCTCTTCAAAGCGTGAGTCACAGACAATTTTCTATACGGGTTATGCCTCAGGGCACTGTTGGGGGGTGGATGGAGGGAAGAAAAGTAGATTAATTTACTTAATCAGTCTTTTATACCTTTTCTTCACAGTCAGGTCTAGGTAGGGTTTTAATTTTCTAAATAACAGGGCCCAAAGCCCTGGTTTGGGAGTCTCATTGATGCTACAGGGACTAACTTTTTTTACAGAATAAAGGAACACTTTCTGCTGTCTTTGTGTGCTTGTTTGTTTTTGGTTTGTTTTTTTTTCCTTTATCTCAGCATAAGGAAATACACAGTCCTAGCAAAGCACAGAACAGTAAGTAAATATGAGAGGAAAACTGCAAAAGCTGTGAGAACAGTTGTGAACAGCTCATGTATGATATTAGCAGGATGAGTGGATGAAAGACACTCTTCTTCCTCTGGTAGGCTGGGGTCACTAATGCTGTGATCTGAGGGGCCTCTGGGTGCTCACCCCTGGAACCATGAAGGGATGCTGAGCCAAATGTCTTCACAGCCCTCTTGGTGTTGTCCATCTGCGAAACTGTATAGCATAAGTCAGTCTTGTGTAGGATGGATGTTGTATGGAGTAAGCCAGTCTTACACAGTACGGTTAGATTCCCCTATCTTTCTGGGGAAGAAAAGAAATCTATTTAGATATACCTTTAGTGAAATCTGAGCACAGTAGTTTTATAGGCAGCAGGGGCAGTCTTAATTCTGTAGATGTGAGCGTTATTTGCGAATAAATGCCCTTCATACTCTCTAAAAATTATTATTCAGGATGTCTTCCCATCTCACAGATGAACTATGAACTAATGGTTCCTTTTTGCATAGTTCACTTGACAAAGAATTGGTAGATTTTCTGTGTAATTTGCTATTATCCTAAAACTCTCAGCAAACCAAAATGCCAACCTGGGTTTTAAAATGTGATGTGTTTGAAAATGGAAATTTGACCACTCCAAATAGCAAAATCTTCATTTCCATTAGGATTTTTATGAACTGTCTGATTATAGATCAGAAAAACTCACACTGTTCTACAGCCTCCTGCGATGCACTAGACAAAATGATGAAAACAAAGGCAATTATTTGTACTGGGAATGGCGTGTTTCATTTAATGTTTTATCAGAGAATATAGTCACATTGGAAGCTATTACATTTCCAAGGATTTATTTACTTTCAAAGGCTGTAAGTCTCTCTCAGACCTTGTATTCTTCTTTCTATAGAAAGCAAGTGGGAGCTCCCCAGAGCAGAAGGCAATGTGGCAGAGCATTGTTATTGTTAGGATGCATCCACAACTCCCTGACATGCTGACCACCCTGAGGACATCGGGGATGTCCTTTCTGGGAGAGGCAGGGACTGTGACTGCTGCCATGTCCTCTCCTTGAGCTGGGTTACCATCTCATGGCCAAAGTCTTGCAAGGCACTGGAGCAGTACAAGAGGAGTGGGCAGGGGCGGCAGCCCTCAGCCTGTTTGTGAGGGCTGCCCAGGGTTTCCAAAGGAGCCTGACATGTAATTTTGGAGAGGTGGATTGCTTTCAGTAACTTTTCCCCTACTGTGTGGATTTTTCTTCAGTATCTTGGCTGCAGGTGGAATATGCTGTCAGTATGTAAACAATAGCTCTTGCTCTTTTGTAGTTCTTTGTGTTTGCCATTCAGGTGTACTTTGGTGGAGAAAGTGCAAGGTTGTGGTTTCTGGTCCAACTAGCTGTGCAACTGATGTTGCCTCTTCCCATCAGTAAATGGCTGTCCTGAGCAAAGCTATCAGCAGGTTTTATGTTAATGTGCTCCATGTTCACTCCCTCTCTCCAAGTGAGGCTCTGCTGTCCCCGGGGCTCCCCGGCCTGCTGGATGTGTTATTGCCTAAAGCAACCTGTGCACAAAGGAAGCCACGATTCACAGTGAGATGTGGTTCTGTCCCCACAAATGCGCGGCACAGCTGGAGGAGGTCTCCAGCGGCTCATTTGTATCTCTTCTCTCCTCTGTGGCTGAGCCTGTCTTTGGTGCATAAGCACTGTCTTGGCAGCGGTGCCAAGCCTCAAAGTTCCTGTGTGCACTCACTGCAGCGCAAATCCCAAGGACTGAGTTAGGATCCCTGTATGCTCCCTGACTGGATTCCAACATCCCGAGCAGACTGCAAAATTATGATGCATGTCAAAACTGCCAATGGGCAGAGACAGGAGCAGCAGGAGGAGGCAAAACCACGGTTCCACACTACTCTGAAAGCTCACTTTGCATCAAACGCTCGTGCCAGATTGTGCTACGATGTGTGTCCATTTCTAAGTAGGTCCCTTCACTTGGTTGCTAATCTATACAGTCTGACTGGTGTGAACTTGTATGCATACTGGGAAGGGGGTTGTTAATTTGTTGGAGGCAGGTTTTGTCTACTGCTTCTTCTTAGCACCACTCTTAGCGTTTGGACGAGTTCCACAAAGAAAGTTACATTCAGATCATAAATGAATTATATCCCAGCTCGCATCACGTGGGCACCCTGGGTTTGGCAGAATGCTTTGCATTCAGAATGAAATGCTGCATGGAGAAGAGCCTAGGCAAAATGAGGAGGACGCAACTCACAACAAACAGCTGTGCAAACAAGTTCTCCTAAAACAACCATACAGATCTGATGCCACACTCTGTAATATTGTGACAAATCCATGTCTATGAGCGGTCTCATGCCTGTCACCACCCTGCAAAATGTACACAGTGCCTCTTGTTAGCAGGTGGGGAGACTGCTTGCATCCCTGCAGACTTGCTGGGGGGTCAGGGCTAGTGGTAGTGGGCAGAAACTGGGCATTGCTACCTCAGCATTGCTCAGCAGAGGAGGGAGAGCTGCAAAATAAAGGCATAAATATACATATTTCTATATAGGATGCCCATAAGACAAGGTGTGTAATTTATTTTTTTTTTTTTAAGTGTTTGGATTTTTTTGCTATTAATTATTTCACTCTCAATAGCGAGACAGATTAACAGTTCCAGAGAGGATTGAAGCTCTTATGAACTTTGAGGGTATGCTCTTTAAAAAGAATTCCCACCTCTGCCTTCACATGGGATGGAACATCATGTGCTCTAGATCAAGTTTAGGGAAAATTAAACTGAAGTATTTGGAAATTTTAGGTATTTGATTTAGGTGCAGGGGTGGAAATAAATTGTGAAAGCCCTGACTTCTAGCCCTTAATCTTCTCCTGGGACCACCCTGCCAGGAACAGATGCTGTTAACCCCTTAAAGCAGCTCTGCAGTCAGTGGTCTGAACTCCCTTCTCTAGCACAACTTTTGATAATAGCAAAACAATGCACTGCCATGTTAGTAAGTCACTGTGGTTTGCTGGTGTTTTGGGGTTTTTTTGGTTGTTTGTTTTTTTGGTTTTTTTTGTGGGTTTGTTTGTTTGTGGTTTTTTGGGGTAGTTTTTTTGGGGTTTTTTTTTTGTTTTGTTTTGTTTTTTAATACACATAAAAACTCTTTAACACACTGCTGGTTTTGTAAATTAAAGTGTTGCCCAAGTGTGGAGTGTTTCGTGTAATCCCACCCTTGCTAGCAAAAACTTTTTTAAGTAGGTGTTTTCTCTGATGCTGTCTTTTTCATGAAAGCTTGGCTATCCTATGTATGTATTCATAGTACCCTATGTAGTATTTATCTCTTATGACCCTTGTAAACATCCCAGAACTGTCATAATCTAATCCCCTGATCAACTCCTATAGTTAATCTATAGTATCTAATCTTCCCGTCTTTCCTCCCACTTTTTTCCCTGGCCATTCTGCATATTTCTGGTGTTCCTCTGTTCCCAGACTGTGGCTCAACACAAATGTCGGCAATTGGCATAGGTGTGTGAACACAGACAGGCATTGGGACAGCAGCCGTGGTGATGGCAGACAGGCTGAGCATTTGTTTCTGAGACATTCTAGAAGCTGAAGTAGGGATTTACCTCCTGTGGAAATGGATGTATCTTCAGACTGTTTCATGACATGGAGCTGGTCTAGTATACAGATGCATTGTGCGAAAAGCTCTGTGTTTTCTGTTTTTTTGTTTGTTTCTTTTGTTGTTTTTCTAATAGGTGCAATAGGTTGCGAAAGGTGAAGTCTGAGGCCCAAAATTTATTCTCTCAATTTTTTCTAATACTTTTATAAAGAAAAAAAACCTTGTAAAATATTTTAGTTTGGGTCCTGTACTTGTCTCTTGAATGGCTTATACGATGAATCTCTGTTTAAGCGTGAAGTAGGAAAGGTAAGTGCTACAGCTTAATTTCAGAGAATAAAAGTACTTTTTTTCCTTTTTAGTGAAATTCTAAAAGTTAAAATAAAATAAACAAATCTGAGTATTCCTCCTTTTAATTCTCGCGTATTTTCTTTTTGTTGCAAAAGTAGTTTTATTTAAACATCCTAATAGTCTAAACATTGTGATGCTATTTCTAAGCAGAGATATGTTGTGAAATATTAGGAATTACAGGATACAGTAATAATCAATTTTACAGCATATTAAAGATGTTGGGAAAAACCTTCCAAAGCATACAGAAGGACCTGTGTCTTGTTTCTGTTGACTTTCACTAATGTTAACCAAGGACTAGAGTGTCTTTTCTTCTTACACTGCTGGTATATAAAACCTGTAATTTAGGAATTTTATACTCTATCAAAATTCAGAAATGTGATAGGCATATGATTGGATCTACTCCAACAAAGACAAAAAAACAAAAACCCAGAAAGATAGTTACCATGGAAGAAATTCTATTCTTTGTGCCTAATTTATATTTTGCATATTTTTGCTAGTCCTAAGAAGCAGTTCTGCCAGACAAAGTGCTAGATCTGACTCTTTCCATATTAGAATGGTTTTGAAAATAAAATTGAAAAAAATAAAATAAAATTGTAGCGAATCTCCAAATTTTGGAGCAGCAATTTTCCAAGATACAGCTATTTCTCAAATGGCTGCTGCAGCCCACTGGCACCAGGTGCTGCCTGTCTCCTGAGCTGCTGTTTGCTCTTGTCAGAGGAGTGCTGTGTCCAGCCATGGATCCAGTGGCAGCAAACACTGACCCTTTGTTGCTGTGGAGCAAAGCGTTGGCGTTCCTGTCCTGGGGCCGGCTAATGCCGCTGGAGTGATTGTGGTGCCTGATGCTGACGATGACAATATGCTGCTTGTGCCCACTCAGGCTGTGGGGGGCTGCCATGACTCACCGTCATGCGCGGATGCCACGTCTGATCCCGAACGACTGCGTGCCTCTTCCCGCCCTTTGACCATGCTCATCCAAACTTCCATCTGAATCTCTGCTCAACAATGAGTGTTTTCAGTGTCTGGGTATGCAGTTACTTTCTTCTGTTGTTTCAGGGTTTTTTGTCAGTGGAAGCCTAATCTCTTGCGTTTTTCTTTTCCTGATTAAATAAAGTTGGAAAATAAAGCTGGAGATGCATGTCTTTCCCAAGGAGCTGCCTGGGGGGGGTTGGGGAGAGGGATGGGGAGGTGTGATGGTGTTGGTGAATGCTGGCCAAAACCCCTCGTCCCTGGGTACTAGCCACTGTGCCCCATGGGCCAAGCTGCATCCCCATCCCACTGCTGCAGAAAGGCTCCGTTGCAAGCAATGGCACTCACTGCTGTGGTGGAGTGATGCCTCTTCCACCAAAGGGATTGCAAGATAGAAATCCCAAAGGTTAATCTATCCATTATTATAAATATTTATAAATGGGTTGGATAAATCATACTGTGTAATTATCTACCTAACTAGTCAAGCCATTAGGACATTAAATAGCACAAATCAGAACTCATTTGGTTCATCATGAGCCTGATATTGTTATGAAACAGCTGAGCAGTGCTGTGAACCTTCAAGGGGTTTCAGGGAAGGGAGTCAGGTAGTAACCTCACCTGCGAGGCATGGTGGGCCTTTAAAAAACAGCAAACCTGAGGTATTGGGTTAAAAATGAATGTCCACAGAGAGAAGGTCCTCAAGCAACTTAATGTTTTGTCTGATTTAAGTCAAATGCTAACACACCCAGAAAACCACAATGGAAGTAAAATACAGCACTAAACATCAATATCCTCTTCTCTGTTTTGCAGCATCTTAATGAGACAGCTTATACAAAGAATGTTCTAACTTAATGTTTGTGCTTATGTAGTGATAATGGGAGGAGCAGAATATTTTCTTGCCTCAAAGACTTTCAAGGATATTGCAACCAATTGAAGAGAAATTGTCTATAGGTCATGTTTTCCCAGTGTGCGTTCCATGTAGTTAACTACTAAACTCTTATAGAATTCTCCAGCCATTTCTTTAAAGTTCCCAGCACACATGTCTGAAACCTCTGTGTGTGTGTGTGTCTCCTACTGCTGAGTGTAGTTTTAATTGTGGTATTCCTGTCACTGTAATGAGTAGGCCTTTCTTTCCTGTGTCTTCTCCATTCAGAGGTGAGACTGCAGAGAAGGTAAACAGTGTTGCTTCATGCAGCAGTCTGGTTGGTGTTTTGTAGCTGAAAAAGGGAACCAGGTGCCTGCACTTCTCTCAGATCAATTTCCATGTCCACTTTGCAGCAGTGAGATAAAGGATCAAATCTTTGTTGCACTTTTATGTTTCAGGTAATTCACAGGCAGGCAAAAAAATCCCCAGATTGTGGGTTTTCAAAGTATTCAAAACAGTACAGCTCATTTCATGAATACGGAAGTTGGGGATGACACAGAGAAGTCAGGTTGCTGTCCAAAGTCAGGCAGAGAAAAGCCTATGGACAAGGTTCGTGTAGAAATTGTATTGGAGTGGATTAGCAGGATTCCTCAGTAATAACAAACTATTTATCTTGTCTTTTAAAAAAAGCCTTCATGGTATTCCCACTTGAAGTTGAATTTTGTAAACAAACAAACAAAATTTTGTCTCTCATACCAAGCCTCAATTTCACTTGCTTCTGGCTCATTTAAAGGATAAGAGCCACTAAGTAATTAGTACTTGCTCTCAAACCCCTGAATTCAGCCCGTTGCTGAAAAGGAAATTCTTGGGTTCAGGTGCACTTTGTGGCTGCACCTGAAGGTTTTCCCTCTGCCCTCCACAGGGCAGGGCTCTTGTGAGATCTTCTATTGGTACCAAGCCGGCCACGGCCCCAGCAGGGGGGCTCAGGCAGGAGCCTCCTTTGTGTGGTGCCTTAGTAGCACAAACAGCTGTTAAAATGCAGGAGTGGTGAATTGTGGGTGCTATTGTCTGGTAGCTGTGGCTTCGTTTGCAGAGTTCCCTTCCCTTACCTGGCAGTGTCCTTTAAACTTCAGCTTTCCATTAGTTTGAGGGAGAAGTATCAAGATTGACAGTGGAGACACCCAGCCCTGCACACTCGGCAGCGGGGCGAGCAGCCTGGGGGTACCAGCAGCTGACACCCCCCAGGCAATCTGCAATGATTCCACTCTGATCTGAGGCAGCAACTCTGGATGTGTAGTACTGAGCAGATTTGCTGGGGTCTTATTTGCTTTTTTTTTGTATACAAATTGGAGAAATAATTTTGCTATGACATTTAAATAACAACGATAAAAAGTAAGATGTAACTCCTCGGGAGTATGTTCTTCTCTTGGTGTCTGCATGTAGCTCCCACTGGTATTGATGGGAATTTTGCAGATGTATCTGAGGAAGAAAAAACCTTTAGCATTGCATAACCAACCTGAATTTCTCCTGAGATTATCAGATATGGAATCAGTTGTTTGAGATTGCTGCATTTGAGAAGTTATTTGTTTTACCTGCATATCAAACTCCAACTTATATTTTTGTTTCAACAGCATATTGCACATCCTGCTTCTGGGAAAATTCTGCATACACATTTGAGTTAAATTATATTTCGCACTGTGCCTAAATACATTTACTGAAATGAGATTCAAACAATTAAGTGTGTCTTCTATGATTTCCTCTCCGTTAGTCCAGTAGCCTAATAATTATCTCAACTGTTTTAATATGACTTGCACAGTGTTGTTAATTTATTTAGCTGGAATTAGTTTTCTATTTCTTCTTGTAAGTGTTGCCTGTTTACTTAACAATATTTGGCTTTGGCTAATGATATGTACAGAAGACAGGGCTAAGTGGAACATCAGCTGTTTACATCAGCTCCAACAATTAATGCATGTTAATTTTTAATTACAGTGATTGTACTAGAGGCAGAATGTATGTTTTTTCACAGAACAGATGTACTAGTCAGCTTTGCTGGTGAACATGCATATCGATTGGATGTTGATGCTGCCAGCGTTTTAGAGGGTGTCAGCTCCTAATGTACTTGCAGATGTATGGATTGCAGTCCTGAGACAGTTACGCGCGCAAGCTAACCAAATACATCATTTTCTGCTGGGAAGATTGTGTTACAACAGCATCCAGGTTGCTGTGGCAGGCCCTCCAAAGTTAGAGAAATCCAGGGCTGATTGCCTGCAGGGTTTTAATCCACCTTTAAGCTCCTTCAGTAGCTAGTGGGTTTGTTTTCCAAGTAGAATAAAAGCTGTCCTAGTGGTTTTTGTCAGCACTGTTGACTCTTAGATCTATGCCAGAGAAGGACATTAGATGGCCTGCAGTGAAGAGCCCTCTGCCTCGACAGGCATGAAATGTGTGTTTTACTGGTGGTTTATTGAAAACCTTCAGTGAGCAGTAGCTGTAGTAGTAGTGCTCCTGGTTGTGAAGAATTTGCCCATAAACACAACAAAGCCTATGTCTGTCTCTGATGCAAGCATGTCAGAAGTATTTGACACATCTGTGATGAAAGGTGGGGTGGCAAGAGCTACGGGCCATGGGCTAGAGTTAGCTTTTGCAGTCGTGGTGAATGCGTGGCAGCCTGTGAGCATTTGTTGGGGGGAGACCTCTGAGAATTGCTAAGTAGGTTCCTCACTGCCATCCCACTGAAGTGGCAGTAGCACTGCCTGTGTTCTCGACCTGTGAAACCAGAAACACTTGGAGTTGTTTGCAGGTCTCTGAGCTCAAGTACTTGGTGAGCAGAGCCTCAAGAGGTGTCACCAGCAACAGCAGACATGTCTGCCCTTGGGTTGATCTCCCTCTTCCTTACCAGCTTCAAGCCCTGAATGTTGGAGCTGGGACCTTTAATTTAAAATATGGGGACTCATGAGGGGTTTTTTTAAACATTATTTATTTATTAATTTACTTT
>JANHGB010067827.1:0-10389 GCA_026283785.1 Coracopsis vasa
GACCAAACTTCTGGCTAATAAAGAACTTTCCAGAAGCAAACAATAAATGGCAGCAGAGCATATCTGTGAATTAAGTTTTGAGGACAAAAACCTGAGCTTTAGCACATCTGTCTTTTCAGTAATGAGATAAAAAAAGAACAGAATCAGCTTTTAGGATCAAAAATACATCTCCTTGTTCTACACGTAACACATGGTATAGGATGATGATATGTAATGAAAGCACGTCAGCTGTCTGTGGGTGAGCATCACCACAAGGAAATCACTGTCTCCAGGCAGAGCTGTTCTGTACCCTTATAAATCGAAAAGGAAACCAGGTAGTTCAGTGCAATGTATTGTCCTGAGCAGGAGCATCTAGTTACAGTAGACCAAATGCCTTTTTCTTGAAGGGAACATATTGAATGAAGTATATTATTCTCTAGATAATGAACGAAAAACATTCTTTATTATGAAACTTGATACTCTTTCATAAGCATTAATAGTGCTGGGGGATGTGTGGGTGGGAGAGCAGGTGGGTAGAAATGGTAAATGGAAAAGTAAAATGGGATAGTTATGAAGCTATATTTCTGATGAAATATTTCTCTGTGTGATCCCTCTTTCCCTTAGAACATTCTTATAAAAGTACTTTGCATTTCCTGCAGCCTTCAGGTTTGTGCTGCTTTTTGTAAGTGCAGAACTTGTGAAAGGCAGTGGGAAGGAGGTAGCTGAGGAAAGCCTTTATCCAGATGACATCCAGTACTAACAGCAATGGAAATTTCCTCTTGCTGTGGGACAGTGCCTGAATCTTGTTTAAAAATCATCTCTTAGGCTCAGAGCATGGTTCCTCTCCAGTGCTCATTCATTCTCCAGCAGCCCTCCCAAGCCTAGCAAGGTGAAACAAACCCTCTTGCTCTTCTAAAAATGTTTTCTGTGTGGTTTTCCCTTGTTATCTTCTTTATAGGTCACAGAGCTGTAGTAGGAGCAGTGGGTGCTGCACACATGGATGGATTCAGGTGGATTTCTGGGGTGGGCTCCATCTCTGAGTACCAGGAATCATTCCATCTTCTGCTTGCCTACAAAATCTTGTTATTAAATCTGATTCCTACATTACAGCAACCAAATGTTTCAGCTTCAGAGATATGTCTCAGTGTGGCAGTAATGGCCCTGGATTTTTTTTCCTATATCAACCCACTTGCTTCACTATTGTTATTGTAAAATCTTCCTCAGGGATACTAGTAAGGGTTTAGGACCATTCTGCTAGTGAGAATTACCAATGAGAATTTCCATCCAGGCTCCAGAGAGCTTTATTAACACAGCTCTTTCTTGTGCATTGTATACAGAGATGCTTTTCTGAAGTGGCCAGTTGCATTTTGATTAAAACTTGTCTTCATGGTTGTACGGATTTTTTTTCATGGCTGAAAGTAAATGCAATGAGCTTGAATTATCAGTAGGTAGATCTCAGCAGGTAGCTTCTCTAAATGAAAGAAATATTCCATTTTAAAGAATAATAATTATAAAAATTAATTAACAAAAGGGTGGATATTTGCAGCCCTATTAGTCAGAAGCAAAAGATGTAAAGAACAAGATTAGAGTCAGTGCTGGCCTTTCCTCTTAGACATTTATGGGTATTTTATTAATTTCAATGAAAAAAGGAACCTGATAATTGAATTTTTAGTAGGAACTGTATTCAGAGGGCTTTGAGTGATTCCTGTTGGCTTTCACTGTTGTGCTCCCCTTTCTCTGTCACCTCAGCCTGTTCACTGGAAGCATTAGATCAATACTGATGTAATAGGGAAATTATGAGAAGTGTGCTATCGATTTTATTGATTGCAAACATGTAACTAGCACCAAAGAAGACACATTAGAATGGTACCAGCTACTCAGAAGCTTCTACAGCTGGCTAAAGAGTTAAGACAGGAGCAGAAAAGCCATTTGAAAGTGGTAGCAGGATGTATAAATGCTTTTGTCCCTCTACACTTACAAGTTCAAACTTAATGCTTGACAATTATGCAGGGATGTGTGGAAAAAAAGAGATTCTTACAGAAAACTCAAGCTGGGCAATTTGCATTGGTCCATAAAGAAAGAGAGAGAACAGCAGAGCAAAGAGAGTCTCTGCCTACACATCTAGCAGGGAAAATGCTGTGCTATGAATTAATTTTCATTAAAAAGGTATGTGGAGCAGCAGGAGGACAAAGTGAAACACTCTGCAGATGGAGAGGGCAGTGGTAGGAAGGAATCAGCATAGAGACCCTGGGCTGCAAATTGTTGTTGTGGAGAAAAGGCAAATGCATTTACCCCAGCAGCTGAGGGAGGTGTCTTTTCATCGTAGGCTGTGTTTGACAGCTACTGTATGTGGGTGCTTATGGCTTTGGGGAGTTTTGGTTTGGTTTTAATACCTGAAAACCCTTGAAAGCTATTGCAAATATTTAATAACTGGAAGTTATCCAGGCCCTGACATCCCTGTGGACCAGTGACCTGCAAAAAAACCCAGAAGGAATCTTTTCCTTTCTCCAAAAGGTCAATCTATCAGCCACAAACCCAAGAGATGTTGAAAGGAAGTAATTTTAAACTGTGAGTTTTAAATTGGCAACAGGCAAAGATGAGTTGCCAAAATGGGTCTTTGGTTTGTGTTTCTGAAAGCCTCAGTTCCTCCTTGTGGAAGACTTCCATGTGGTTCCTCATTGAGGGCATAGGACGGTTCAGAAACTCAGTAATTACTTTCTAATAAGTTGTAGAGAATCCTTTTTAATTATGATAAATACGTGCAGAGAAATAAGAAGCCTTTTGTAAACGTAATGGTCAGAGAAGGAGAGTAATTGAGATGTTAATTCTAATCGTATACTCTGCTCAGGCATTGATTTTTAAATTCATGTTATCCATTAATTAGTTAATGCCTATAAAGTGCATTGAAGATAAAAAATGCTATAAATTACTACGTACTATTGTTGCTATCGTTATCCATTAGGTTTAATTAGTTCTTGTACATTTTAATTGGATTATTGAGATGTAAACTTAGAGAGTATGATTTCAGACCACACGTTATCCTCAGAATGCTGGGGAAGTGAGCAGCTGCAGTGCCAACACATACAAATCAGACCTTGTTTATGTGGATGGAGACATAAATATATTTGTGCTACATGAACACGTGCCTCTCATGGCTTCCCTCTCCCCTAAAATTATCCTTGTCTAAGACTAGGCTAGGCCATATCCAGTCTGGTATTTCTACAGAAGGTTGTGTCATAGTGCTAAGCAGTGATTTATGCCCCTGGAAGACCAGAAACAAGAGGATTATAGCACAACAATGAGAAGATTCTCAGTTTCCCTGTGGGGCCAGCATGTTTCTGTCACCCTTTGAAGAAGGGGAGCTGGCTTTAAACCAACAGCATCTTTAACAGTATCTGGTTGTAGGGTTTTTCTTTCTGTTTCTGTAATAGTGACAAAACCTGCTGACCTTGTCCTTCTTTCTTGCCTGTTGTTCAGAAGGATGTATGGAAAATAACTGTTTCTATTAAGCCTCATTTATTTATTTATAAGTAACTGCTTTGAAGGAAGCATCCAATCTGATCCTCTTGGAAGAAAACCTTTTGGAAGTTTTCCTTTCAATTTGGTCCAAGCTGCTTCTCCCCATCCCCCTGCAAGACCAGAGACTTTGTGGCTCTGTGTAAAGCTGTCGATGCTCTAGTTCCAGAACCTGCTTTGTTTCCAGAACAGTAGTTGGGCAGCTGGCAAATCTCCCCATGCTGCTTGTTACAAGGCTCTGTCTTCTGCATATCTGCATATCTTCACAATGTTTTGGGTTTAGTCCTTATAAGACACTGATTTTCTTCTTCTATCAGCCTACTTCTACTAAGAGATCAGGAATAAGGCTGATAGGTAAGTAATTGAGCAGGGTACCAATCCATACTCCTTGGAAATAATGAGAAGTCACCTATTGAAGCCAGTGGGCTTTGGGACAAACCCTAGAACATCTGTCTGCTTCCACAGTGCTGAGTTCCTGATCAAAAATGTTGAGGCTTGTCCCTTTTTTGTCATAGCCTTCTGTTCTGTGGTCTTATGTAGTGGCAGTAGTTCCTATTTCATAGGACTGAATCTGATTGCCCCTCTCTTTAGATATTAGGAAGTTAAAATCTTTGATTTAACCTTTGCTGAATGTTTGCTGTGTCAGCCCAAGAAATCAAGTTTCTGGATTAGATCCTCTTTCATTTCACGTGGCGCTGCAGTTGCAAGAATTTCCCATGCAGTGATCTTGCTTTGTGCTCATTGTTTGTCTAAGGTTGCAAACAGAGAAAATACTCATCCCCTGAAGATTGGGATTGGGGTTTGTCTCTAATATTTCCTTATCAGAAGCAATTGTTTCAACTGCAACCTATCAGTTTATCTTAAGAAACACTTACCCTTGGCAATTGTCATACCTCAGCTGTGGCAAACTGTACAGCAATTTGATTCTCTTTCCTTTCTTCCCCCTGAATATTCCAAACATTACAGTGTGTGTCATCCCTAATTGCTGGGGTTTAGCTGGGGTCTGCAAAGTTTTGCTGGAGTTCTGAAGCAATGGTTTGTGCTGTACTTCGGTTAAATGGCCTTTCTTGGAATCACCAAGTAGTCCCCTCTCTGTGTCACTCAGTTTAAAACCTCCACTGTGGCCTTTCAGGCCTGTGGCTATGCCATACAGTGGGATTTTCTCTACCAGTGAATTCCTGCTCCACTTAAAAACCCAACCAGACAAAAAAACCCTCACTTCAATGCCCACCTATTAGTGCACTAGCGGTTTCCAGAGTTTGGGCATCTCTTCTTGAATTGATAATAATAGCTAAAAGCAGTACACTTAGAAATCCTGATTTAGTTGTTCATTTTCTTTTTGCTTTTACTGTTCATAAGCACATAGAACAAAATCACCAGTAAAGCACATATCATAGCAATGGTGTGTTGTACAGAATGTTATGATACAGAATGTAATGTTAAGCCAGCTCTAGAATAGTACAATTACCTAATATATTGAACACAGCTTAATTAAATATTTAATGGGTTCTTCCTGCTGAGGGGAATCAGCAGAATAACTGAAGACTCTGTTCCTGGAGATGAAAGTTGCAGAGGAAGGTGATCTGTGGGAATCACCGTTCATTCAATAACTTCCTGAGCTGCCTTTCCCATTACTGTACCCCTTTCTTCCAAGTATGGTATTGCACATTAATATGTATATACATATTTCAGTGGCCCCAAACCAGTAAAGAATTTCAAAGCGTTACTGCATGCATGGCACTCTGAATGCTGTGGTCTGGCCACTGTCTTGGAGAAGTGCTGTAGGTGAACTCAGAGTTACAGTGAGGGTATGAGGCTGATGTGGAGCGATGTGCAAATGTCTTCAGTGTGTGTTCCTTGGTTTTATGCTTTGCTTTCATTACTTGGTTTCCAGTTCTGTGCTCATGAATCAATGCATGGCTGGGGAGAATGATTTTGTTTGTATTTTTAAGCTAGTCTACTATTTAGAGTGAATCTAGGGAAATCTTCAAAATAATCTTGTTTTGCTTCTTTGTGACTAGGCCATCCTAGTAAAGATGTGGACACCTCAGAATGAGAAGTAAAGATAAGCTGGAAATCCCTGGAATTGTTTCCTACCAAGCTCCATTCTGGAAGCTGTCGCTGTGAAGCAGCAAGAGATGGAGAGAAATTGTCTTTGGTGTAATCCTGCTGGGTGTCTCTCTGGCAAAGGGGTAAGTGGTGGACAAATAACCAGTGGTTTCCCAAAACCCACCTTACTGCAGACAGCAACTGAGTTTTGGGGAGGTTTGTGGAAACTGCAGAGTCTATTTACAAAATATCACTGTACCAAGGGAGGAGGTGGATATGAGGCCATCATGTAGCCATGTGGCAGCCAGAATGGGTGGGTGGGTGACTGATTTAAATGTTTTGGGATAAATGGAGATGGTTCTAAATGAGAAGTACTGTGTTACAGACCACTGTTGCAGAGTGTTACAGTGACATCTGTCCCATATACTCTTGTTGCTGTTTAGTTTTATTTAAGCACACATAGCTTTATAAAAATACAATGAATAATCTCTTTTTCATAAAAAAGGTTTATTAACAAGTTATAACAATAATGCCACTGAAGAGATTAAAAAGAAGCTTTTAGCTTAAAAATACAATCTTTTGTCTCATAGATTCAGGGAGATGATGATGGAGTCTGGAGGCTTTCCTTTTCATTAGGTAGCTGTTTGATATCATGTTTCTTAGGGGTTAGGAAGTGGGGCTTATTTGATGTGATGGCTTATGTGAATGGACATGGAGTCTGTGAGTACTTGTTTTTGTGCAGTTATCAAGGAACCCACTACACCAGTCAATTTGTGTCAGTTTTCACTCATGACACCAGAGCTTAAACTTGAAAAAAGGGCATAGGAAGGAAGAGGGGAAGGAGAAGAAAAGCTCCTGTAAAGTATTTGGTGTCCAACAGGGCATTTTTCCATGTTGCTTCTTCCAGACAGTGGTGCCTTTCTTCCTGCATGGTATTGCTTAATTTCCAAAACATCTCATTTTTTAACAAGGATTTACCTTACCTTAATCTCATTCCAGAGCTTGTGGTTACTAAGTATGTTGTAAATGCTTAAAAGTGCACTTTTCTACAGTTATACTGGTGTCTTGAAGGAGGACAGAGATCTCCATCTTCATCCCTGTAGATACTGTACACTTGCCACTTCTGTGGGGTCAGGGAAAGCAAAGGATTATGCAGTAGGACATGCACATAGAGAAGATACATAGTCATCTGCTTCCATCAGCAAGAGTGGAAAGAAGCATCTAGCCCCTCATTAACTCCCTAATCCAATATGAACACAAACCAAAGTCCAGTGTTACTGAAATGATGAACAGGAGTACAATTAAAACAAACCCACAGATGCTCTGGTTATGCCTCTGTGTTGGATCCCAGCCAGAACAAACTGTTAGCTGTAGACAGGTTGCCAAGCTCCTCGATAAAATCAGCCCCATAAAAATGTTGTAATTAATGATTTCATTCCAACATCATTGGATGAGTTGAAGTTATTGTTTCAGGTATGATTTCTGCTGAGTTGGAAAGACGCCTATTCCTGTGTTTTATTGTGTCTCTAAGGATCAGTGATGCAACCAGTGGTTTAACCTTGAGCAGTTACAAAGCATGTTTGTTTCCATGTACCTCATTGAAAGTACCACACAGGTTTAGGACATTGGCCCAGGCCTGCAAAGGCAATTTCTAAGTCAGTTTGAGTGGCAGTATCTTCTCCTGGCACCTCCTGGGAGTAACAAGTACCGCAGGATTGTCCTGGAGGAGAGCTGCAAAAGCCTCCAGTCAGTTTTCCAACTGAAAAAGCAGAATGCCCATATAAGAACTCCCAGGACTTTTCATTCTGTTATAGATTGCAAGTCAAATCTGCAAGCTTGGCTGAGCCACAAGGACCCCAGCAGGAAGTGCTGATTGCTGTCTGCTCCTCTCATCTAGGGAGTCTTTGGTGGCCATCATGAAGGCTCACTGTCACCCCATGTTTAATCTGCTCTGAATGCAGGCTGCCATCAACAGGGATGCTGTTGCTCCATCTGTATCCCTGGGGTCCTGTATTCCTTCCCTTGCAGCTAATACAGGTCCTGTGAGCTAGATCAGCGCAATCATCCACTGCAGAAGCAGTCATTATTTTAAGTGGTTGATTTTTGGGTTATGATTGATTTTATTGACTCCTGAAGCTGATCCAGCTCCCCACGGGGTTGCACGTAGCCAGATCATGTAGGTGGCTGTAGGAGAGTTCAGAGCAAACTTTGTTTTGTGAGAAATTCTTAATTTTGAAAAAAGGAAATAAATTTTTCAACAACTTAAAGAGGAAAAAAGCTTTTATTTCATTTTTCTGACAGAATAGATAGAAACTACCATAGGTAATTAATTAAAGGGTTTAAAGTTTAAACTTTCTGAAGTTATAAAAAGCCGCATGATGAACTCAGGCTGAGCTTTTGATTATTTCTAAGATGAGAAAACTGCATGTTGCCTCACTTGAAAGAATGCTGGTAGTTGCACCGAAAATCCGTATTTGTGGAATTGCTTGTCATCTAGGTTGCAATAAAGCTGGAGCATCAGCAAGAGACGTGTTCAAGGCCAGGTTGTATGGAGCTTGGAGCAACCTGCTCTAGTGGAAGGTGTCCCTGCCCATGGCAGGGGGTTGGGACTGGATGAGCTTTAAGGTCACTTCCAACACAGACTATTCTGTGCTTTATGAAGATGATTGAAGTATTACGTGGTTTGCCCTCATGTCACTAGCCTTGTCCCAGGGGTCTATAGTTTCTGCTGGTTCCTTCCCTTTTTCACTTCCTGCAGCTCTTAGTGGTGCAGCAGCTTTGCTGTGGTGCTGTGCTTGGTGTTTGTCTGCAGTGTTGTTTAGGAGAGAGGTCACAAATGAAACTCTCTTACAGTAGAGAATAGCATAGAGAGGCATTCTGAAATGCCCAGGGCACGTGGGTACAAGAGCTTTGGAAAACCAGCCCTTTCACATAACATACCGTCTTAAATCTCACTTAAAGCTGGAAGTGCGTTTGTGTATCTCTACCTGTTGCAAATTTATTAAGGGAAACAGTATAAATAAACCCTGCCTAAGCAATGGGTTTAAGCCAGAGAGTGTGAGTATAGTTCATGTTGAGTTGTGGACATAAGGAAGTGTGGGTTTGCTGGATGCTGGCTGTTCACTTGTACCTATCATGAAGTCAAGAGCAAAACACAAGGATTCCATATGTAAATGTTTTGGATATGAAGGTGTCTGTAAGGAAGGATTTTGTTTCTGGCCAGCTTTAGCTCAATGGCATTATGCATAATATATAATCCCCTGTGTGATGGTAGTGGGTGTGCAATGAAGTAGAAAATATTATAGGGATTGCCTGGTGTCAGTTTATTAACTTTTATATGTACAAGCAGAAGACTCCATTAGGGAAAGTTGTTCTATATTCTATTGTAAAATGTTCTTATGTGAATGCATTAATCCAATTTATACTGGTGTAGTGAATAAATGAGGGTCTGAGCTTGTCAGGTTGGAAAATGAAGACTCCTATGGTGAAGGGGCTGAAGGAGGAGTGGATGGATCCTGTGGTCAACAAGTACTTGCACAGCTGGTGTGAAAGCAGGGATTTGACTTTTATGTCCATGGGATCTTCTGTGAGTGTTAAGGACCAATAGAAAGATATGGGATCCACCTGACCAAATTAGGCAAAATCATTTTTCCAACATTCTGGCAAATCTGTTGATGGGATGGACAGGAGAGAGCTGATGACAGACAAGTGAGCAAATAGTAGACCAGGCTGGTAGGCAAGGGATGCAGAGTTATGTGGACAGAAGAGATATCAGAAATTACATACAGGACTGAAGGGTGTCCCTGTAAAGCATGTGCACTTCAAGTGAGGAGGTGCTGAGAGGACAGCATTGCAGGGGAAGCTCTACTGTCTTTCCTGGGAAATCAGAACAACTGGGTGCCTCTTTGGAATGCCTGTATGCTAATGCAGATGGCATGGGGAATGGATAGGAGGAATTAGGTCTGTGTGCAGCTCCAGGGCTATGCTCTCATTTGGATCATGAAGACATGGTGGGATAGCTCGTGTGACTGGGTGCTGACACGAATGGATAGATGCTCTTTACAAAGGACAGGATGGAAAGGAGAGAAGGAGAAGTCATCCAGTGGGAAGATGTGGAACTGTGCCTAGGGGTGGGTGATAAGCCACTGGAGGATTTGTGGGCTAGGATTAGAGACCAGCCAGGGTGGGTGATGCTGTGTTGGGTGTCAGCCACAGACACATGAATGATGGGTAGAAATCTAGAGGCAACAGTAACTAAAATTACTTGAACTTTTCGTTTGTAAAGCTCTTTCCATTTCTTTCCAATTTGGGAATGACATTTTTGAAGTCTAAACTCTTCTCACAAGTATTTTTGGAAAGTCTGAACAAAAACAGTTTAGCCATCTTTGTAACATGACTGCTATGAAGGCATTCATTTGCTATGACACATTTTTGGCAGAGAGCTCTTGAACAGCTTTAGGACCTCATTGGAAATGTCCTAAAGTGTTTTTAAAATCATTGTGTAATTATGACTGGCTATAATAATGATTAGAGACTCCTCCCAGGGATCAGAGACTTTAAATACTAGATAGTCTGCAAGGGGCAATGAAGAGCCAGTGAGTCCTTAAGAACTCACAAAAGAATTTGCTAGCACCTGTCTGCATGTCCAGAGGTGAGCAGGACACTACAGTGAACATGTTATGGAGCTGGCAAACCATGGTCAGCTATGGAGAGCTAATTGGATGTGGGCCCACATTGCTGCTGGCATTTGGCAAATGGCCTCAAACCTCACCAGGGCAGGTTTAGATGGAGCTGAGGAACAATTCCTTCCCCAAAGGGTGCTCAGGCATTGGAACAGGCTGCCCA
>JANHGB010067828.1:0-26678 GCA_026283785.1 Coracopsis vasa
CCTGGCCTTGAACACTGCCAGGGATGGGGCAGCCACAGCTTCTCTGGGCACCCTGTGCCAGCGCCTCAGCACCCTCGCAGGGAAGAGCTCCTGCCTAAGAGCTCATCTCAGTCTCCCCTCTGGCAGGTTAAAGCCATTCCCCTTGGCCTGTTCCTACAGGCCCTTCAACCAGCCACTTTTTAGCAGCTGGCTTCCTCAGGGAACCAAATCCAAGCAGGGTTTCCAATACCCAGGGAATTCAATAGGAGGGCACTATTTGTTTTTGATTTGGGCCTCAGACAAAGCATCTGAAGGGGGTGAATTGTGTGGCACCAAGATTTCATGGTGATTTGCTTCTTGTAAATACTACAGAATGAAAAGAACATAACTGCAGATGGATTCTGTGGCATCTGTAAATTCATTTCTTTCAACAACATGGATACTGTAGAGCAGCTGGAAAGGACCATATGTTCCACCAGCAAGACCTGCCTACCTAACTCTGGGACGCAGTACATCTGTCAGCCTACATCTCATCAGTTTAGTCTTCAAGTGCAGCTGTAATTATCTGTGTGTTCTTCCAGATGTGCTCTGTGTTTGCTTGTGCAGTGCTATCCTTGTCACTTAGGTACCACCAGGTTTTACACCAAAGACTTATCTGAGCTCTTTGTGCTGACTACGTGAGGAACCCTGGGTATCCCAGTTATCCGAACCAAAGCTAACAAACAAAGAAAGGAATAATATAAAGGGATTTGGATAATTAACGGCTATTTTGGGGTATTTATTGCTATAGTGTCTCTGGAAGTGTTTGCACAGCAAAGCGATCGGAAGCTTAAATCCAGTAAAAGATGGAAACACCTTTGTATTGTGTAATTGTCCTTGTAGCTATTCAGATTCATTATTAACAGCTCCCTAAGGGGCCGAAATTAAGTAGTTATGATTTCCCATGAGCTAATTCTGCACTGGGCACAGTGGCTTTCATGACTCTTGCTTTTGTACTTGCACCCATCTAACATTTATCCACAAGGTCCTCAAAGGTAGGCACTAAAGGGGAAATGAAAGGTAAAATCTCTATGTTCAGCAGATCTAGAGGTAGGCAGGATAGTGGAACAGCATTCTGGCACTGTGTGTCCTGAAAGGAATCACAAATTGATTAGGGAAGCTGGGTTTATATTATTGTTCTGGGGATTTGCCTTTAGCAGTACTATGTTTTTATCCTTGGAAGGGTTGCCCTGTTGTGATGTTTCAGGTTAGATGCACTGAAATTAAGTCATGCTTTCCTCAGCCATATCTTCTGATTTCAAATGAAATTTTGATGTATTTATAGGTGGGAAGGGAAAACCCAAACCCAGCAGCGACAAATTGTTCACTTCATGATACAGCAAAGGATAAACTTCTATTGGTTTAGGGGTTTGCTTCCCCCTTGTCACTTGGCTGCATCCCAGAGTCATAATCAGTACCTTTTAACACCAGAATGAAGCAGATTTGCTCCATATGTTTCATACTGTATGTTGCTACACTATCTGCTCTAGCTGTGCCCATAGCCCAGTGACTCCCATGTCAATGCTGCAAGAGCCAGTAAATTGCAAGCTCTTGGCAATGGAGGCAACTATTCCCCCTGAAAATATTGCATTAATATTCCCTGGCAAAAGAGAATGTGTAATGGAGTGCAGATGTTGTGAATTAATCTTTGAATAAGCATTAATTTGTTGGCCAAGGTCTGATTGCCCTTTTTTTAATGTAGTATTCTCATAATGAACATAAAAGATTACACGATTTGTGAATGTAGTCAGGCCTCTGGAAGCTCTGGCAGCTGGCTCAGCTTCGACTTCATTTTTTAACCTTAGTAATTAAAAACACTTCTACAAACTCAGAACCCAACCATCACTAAGGGCATTTCCAGAGCAAGATGTGAGATTCACAACTCCATCACCTCACTTGGCCCCTTCCAGTCAGAGATGCCGAAGAAAAGTATCCTGCTGAGGATTCATTTCAAATATGTGTTTCTTGCACAGGTCATTAGAACTGAACAGGTTGGCTTGTCTACAAACATATGGATTAAAAGTACTGCTATACAGGACACTTAGATTAATCCCTCCTCTTGGGTAAACCCTGCTTCCCATTAAGCTCAACAAAGAGCACACTGCAATAGCCTATAATAAATCTCATCCCCAAACCGTTTCCAGACTGATGTACAGGATGGCAGAGAACAGATGCTGGTAATTATACGAAGCTTTGGTTAAAAATACATGGAATATATTTGACTATTCCCAAACTCATTAGCAGAAGATGAGAGGAAGACCCTGTGGCTTTCTGGACAATGGAAGGGTCTTGCACCAGCAGTGCATTTGCGTCATGACAGAGAATAAAGGGGAATAGAGAAATGACAAAGAGAGGAGTAGAAAATCCAAAGGGATGATTTTGAACTGGATCCCAGAAACAATGGGGTATAGATAAGATGTTGCAGGCAAGGCTTGTCATGGATCAAAGACTTACTGGTGAAACTGGGGCGCTGTGGGTCCTGGCCTGGATCCCATTGGCACTGCTCTGTGATTCCATCCCATGACACATGGGATGTCACGTTCCTGATGCAGTTGAATCCACAAGGCCATGTGTCTGTTCTGATTGGGATAAGGCTACTCCTCCTCTTGCCCTTCTGCATGGGCAAGAAGGTGGGAAATTACACACTGCAGCTCAGGGGGCTGGTGTTATGAACAGTGGGGTAGGGTCTGTGAGAGAAGGGGAGTTTGCTGTTATCCGTGGCCAGAAGGAATAGGGATGCAATCCAGGCCTTGGCATTTAAAAATGGAGGTGGTGACAGGAAGATTTGCAGGCAACAGATGTGGAAGGAGAAGGAGAGTTCAGGGACAAGGAAGATGGTGCAGTTGGTTCAGGTGCAAAAAGAAGGTGGCTGGAGACAGGGTGGTGGGCACTGGGCCCACACTTGTAAGAGTGCTTCTCAAACTGCCATGGGGTTTATTGTTTTCATGTTAGCACACGTGGCACGTTGGCATAGTCCAGAGATGCATTTCTAGCTGGTGGCTCTTGGTTACAGAGTAAGATTGTTTTAGGAGGTGGAAAAATATGGGCTATAATATTGGCTGAAGCTGAGGAGTAGAGCAAAGAGAGCTGGGTTTAGTTTCCGATCCCAACACAGGTGTAGAGTTTGCAGCAGTCCTTTAACCTTACATTTCCCTTAATGTAAATGGAATAATTGCTACCCCTTATCTAAAATATTTTAAGGCTTAATTCCTTAATAAAGTACTTCTGAAGGAAAAGCTGCTGGTCAGGGGTAGAACACCTTGACAGAGCATCCTTGCACCCGAGAGTTTGACTTTTAACTCTACCCCAAAGGACATCCATGTTCTGACATCTGAGCTCCCATTTTACAGTGTTTGTGCCAGTGGTGTTTCCTGTTTTCCGGGCCAAACTCACATGACAAGGTCAGATGGCTTCTTGTCTCACCCAGAAATGTCAGACTGACAGCACGGACCAACCGTGGACATCGGGTGCCTTGGTACAGGTTTCCCTGCTTTGTAGCCCAGAGTGCTCACCTATGACACAGCTTGGTCTGGATTCAGGGCTGTTCAGCTGACAGGTAGCTGAAAACATCAAGGAAAAGGAAAACAAAGCAGCTCCTTTCAGTGGTGAGGGTAACGATTTACCCATTCCCTCTCTGAATCTCTTAGGTCTCATGCTTATGCCGTATGATTGTCAAGGATGCTGTGCTCTCATGTTCCCTTTCGTTTCCAGTGTAGAACCAAGGCATTACTTTGTTTACTAACTTACAGCAAGGAATGACAAGGAGGAGAAATGCAGATGGACACGATGAGGGAAATCTTAAACCTTTTGAAGACCTCTTTTTCTGTTAAAATGAGCGTTTTCCATGTTCATCGGGGTCCTCTTTGTTCTGCAGCATTAGGGGGAGGAAAAAGTAAGGTCAATCCAGTTTAGGTTATGCATTGTGTACCTTGCAGTGTTACGCTCATCATGTCGAGGACTCTCCCATATGATTACCCTCTCCCAGGTAAGAAAACAACTTCAAGTACCACCTAGGCACTGTCCTCCTGAGCTGATAACCTCAATAGATAGGAGCAAACTGAACCAGAAGCAAACACTTCTGTTCCTGTTATAGAAATGGGGGAGAGAGGCCTCAGACTGATGTGACTTGCTTGGGCTTGTGCTGGATGTGTGTGGCAGAGCTGTACTATAACCCAGACCACTGGGACCAAGGGTTTTAACTCAGACCCTGAGGCCTCAGCAGTGGCTGACAGATTTAAATCATTGCTCAAAGGAGCTGATGAAATTCCAGCTATCAGGATCTATTTTGCTATTAGCAGAGGTGCTGAGTGTTTCTCTGGGATTCCTCTTCTCTGTCCACCCCTCTGGGTTTGCTGTGTGCAGTTAAGTATCCCTTAAGTTTTCCTTGGAAACTCGGATTCATTCAATTCCATGAATGCACGATGCACAGCGGAGCTGACACATTTCATTAAGCTCAGCACATTGCGTAGAGGCTTGGCAAAGGGTGCCTGGGCTTTATTCAAGCCAGACACACCGTGTGACCAGCTGTCACAGATTGTGCTGTAAAATTAGACTAAACCCATAAAACACAGTTGAGGCAAGGGGAAAACTTGCCCCTCTCTGGGGACAGCACTTTGAGCTGCGACAAAAGATGCACTGAGCACATCAGGCACAGACACACACAAAAGCTTTGTGCCAAACTCGGCTGGTTTCCTTCTTCTTGCTTGAACATCACACCATGGGTAGGTGCCATTGTGCAAAGGATTCACCTGGTTCTAGTTTTAGCACAAAGTTCTGCTTTTAGCTTTGCTGTCCAGAGCACCCACTGCTTTAGTGGGACAGTGTAACTATCCATTTAAATGGGCTACAGGATTAAAAACAACCTGTGAAAACACTGTGTTAGAGAACAGGGTAAGAGTGGACAGTTCTACTGCCCTCTTCCATGAAGGAGCTACAACCTGCTTGTATCCATTAGATCTGCCAGAGTCTGGGTGAGGTAGACACACACACTGGTTGTCCCTGTTTTGCAGGGCTCTTTATCCCACCTTGGCACAAGGCAACATGTTGTGGGGTTCTTCATCATACAGAAGCATCTGGGTATGCATTTTGGGGCCATCCCTGGCCTCAGAGCTCTTAAGTGGCCCAACCAAGCAATGAAAAGCTCTGACCTCTCCTCTTGACTCTGCATAAGAAACACAGCTGGGTGGCTATCACAGTGCATTTAGTGCATGGGATGCTGCATCAGGAAGGAGGGATAGGCAATGCAGCTGTTCCAGGCATCCCTTTGGGGTACATCAGGCAGGAATCAGCTGGTGCATGAAGCTTCCTTTGTGATTAAACAACTAGAGAATCATCGCAGAGGATTCTCTACTGCATCTGGGGCTCGCTTGGGGGCACTGAGGGATTGATTCATGGAGTATCTGTATTTTCTCTTGGTGTCAGATGGAGATCTTGGTAGTCTGCGACAGGGCTTCCCACATTAGTGGGCATGAGGAATCTCGGCCTCAGTGAATTGGCCACAGACAGCAAGTGAGTAACAGAGTTGGGACAAAACTCCTATTTCCTGGCTTTCACCATTGCAGTGTAACCACCAGATGCCATTTTTATTGTCACTGTTAGGTGATGTTTAAATAGACCATCACTTTGGTAAGGAAATAATTGGGGATGTCAAGGTTCTGATGGATGTCTCCTGTTGATGCTAGCAAAACTAGTTAATCAAGAGTGATGAAATGATATCATCATCCAGTAAGTGGAGCATGCAACACAACGACTGGAATCTGTTCAATGCCTGCTGTTTACCTTGATTCATGCCAATTTATAATACGGGTTAAGCTATTTCCATTTCAGCATCATGTTCTCCGTGTGGGAGAAGGCTTGCCTAATGAAACGCTTCCAAGTGAAAAATCCTGTTCTGAGGCTCATTAATCTCTTTCCTCTGTGACAAGGAGGTGCAGTTCTGCATTCATGTTGAATCCTGACCCCTCCGGAGAAGAGATGGTAACAAAAATGTGTGCAATGTGGAAATTAAATACATGTTAGGTTCTTATTTGCTTATGTTTAAGAGCCACTCATAACCTTGGATACAAGAACAGCTCCTTGGGGGTGTTAACAGGCATCTGCAATGACTTTTCCATTCAGTGCTATCAGTCGCATTCATCTCTTAAGATCAGGTCAGTATGTTGAAATGGCAATAAGATGAGGCTGCTGAGGGGTGGCAACACAGCAAGTGAAGTGAAGTGAACTCATGATAGCACTGCTTCTGCTCTGGGATGGATGGATGCATGGATGGATGGATGGATTTGGGCCTGGTAAAGGCCAGGCAGCTTGTTTTCTGTATGTATCTTGCATTTTGTTGCATGGTACAGATGTTTTCAGTCCGATTTACAGCAGAGCTTATTAGGCTGATCCTGGATGATGCCCTGTGTGGGAACAGATGTGGCTTTTTGCAGTATATAGAGATCTCACTTGCAGCATTATTTGGTTGGTTTTTCTTTTCATAAGTGTGTAAAAAACCCCAATCTACCTCTTATATTGGGATGGTACCTGGATCCAAAGGGAGCATCTTAAAGGTGAGGAAAACTCAATTATGACCTTGGTGTTTTAACTGCCTTATCCATAAGGAGGTGGCAATGTTCAGTATCTCACAGCATTTAACCCAGAAAGGGCTATCTGGGATTTCTCCTTATTTCTACTGTGCTATAAATCCTCAACATATGATTTTTATCTGTCTATCTATCTAATAAAGGCAATTTTAATGGCTTTTATAAGAATAGATAGCAGGTACAGCCCTTCTGCAAGTCACAAGGCAACCCAACACATACACAGAGCCACTGTTCCCTGAGAAGCTATGGGATTTCACAGCCTTTTTTTCCCTTCTTCTTCTTTTCCCTCCTTATTCCAGCCGGGATCCGAGGAACAAGGGTGTTTGTCAGGCAGTGTTTTTGTCTCAAGTGGAATGTGACCGGCCTTCCCAATGAAAGGCTTTCAAACGGGCTGCCTGGGGGATCTCACAGCAAACTCACCCTCATGCAATAGTAACTGAGCAGCTCTGATAGAGGCAGATACTCTGGAGTGAAGGTTCCTGAGGGAGCAAAGCCAGCTGGAGTGTCCTCTTGACTGAGCAAATAGTAAAGGGAGTCCTTCTTCTGCTGGGAAGAAGTTGTGGGATTGGGTTTGCTCCCAGCCTCTGGCAAGAGGGATGCGGCTGTGGCAGAGGGAAGGTTTTGTCCCTGAACACTATGGTATAGCTATGGACTGTCCTCATGTTAGGGTTATCTCGCCCTGTAAAGAGACTAGGGGAGACATACTTGAAGTGGGAGCAGTCCTAAAATGCTTCAGTGCAACATGAGCTCAACCAGGCCCTAAATCTGAGGAGGATGCATTTGCCTTTACGCTTCTCCTTCTCTCCTTTGCCTCTTCTTTGCTTTCCCAGAAAAGCCCTTTCTTTGCATCTTGCTGTCCATTTGCTGCTCTGTATTTTTCCAGGCAGGTGTTTCTATTGATTCGGATATGATCAAGTGGTTGCTGTCATCCTCAGACCTGCTATTAGGTGGTTTTAAGTGCACAGCACTGCCTGCCAGATGTGTGCAGTATCACATTGCATGTAGATTCAGGCGTTTCGTTTGCAGCTTCTGAAGCATCTTCCCCAAATAGGTAACAGATGCACTTTTCCTTACAGGAAAAAAGGGAACAGGCCAGTGCTGCTCTTCCCTTGGGTTTTAATATGCTGAAGTGCCCCTCACCAATTATATTAGTACCAGGCTGGGCAGGAGGGTTGGTTCTTCAGCAATGCCATGGCTTAGGCCTTTTTAATGCAAATCCGTGTTTCCGGAATCTCATTTAACAGAAAGAGCTCGCATGAAAGCAGCATCTTCAAGTGCAGGCAGTCTTGAAAACCTGATAAGTTGAAGGGTAGTTTAGCTTTGGCAACTGGCTGTTGATATGTGCTGGTTTCTAATGGGCTTTAGAAATGGACTGCTTTCTGAAGTGAGAATTACCATCAGCATTAAAAGGTGCTTAAGATGAGATGCTGCTCTTAGTAAATTCAAAGTCTGAATGTAAAGCATGACAGGTAGCATTTGACTTACCAACTGCTGTCTAGGTAATAATCCTACTGGGGGAAAAAACATAGGTACAAAAGCATTTGCACAGCACTGCTGTGGGAATAAGGTATTCCTAGATATGCAAACACCCCTGTAGCCCCTTAAGGCAAGGACACAAACTAAGGCAGGGCAAAAGCCTCATGGAAAACCATGAGCTACATCCATCCTTTCACTTACTCTTCATGTACCTCAGTCTTCCCATCCACAACCTGGGAACAAGTATCTCTGTGCTTCTCAAAACTGGTGTGAAACCTGATGGATGAGAGCTTATAGACTGGTTTGAGTTCTGCTGATAGTGGGGTGGCATATTCTCAGAGCCAGAACTGGGCCAGATATTGAGTTCATGCATGGACCCTTGGGACTGTAGCTTGACTCAGATGCTGTAGGTAAATCAAAATCCATGCCACAGTTGCTACATCTGCAGAGAATGGCTGTTTTCCTTTTAATCTGCTGTTCTTCAATGGGTTTCCAGCCTTTGCTAGCCTGGCTTTGTGGAATGAATTTTCCCCATTCAAAAGCAGCAGTGTTTTATTTTTGTTTGAGCTGTGCTTGGGAATGCAGAGCAATTCAATCGAGAGGAAAATACACCATGAAAAGCTCTGAAAGCCCGGAGGTCAAGGATCTGAAGTTACCCACAATATTAATGACAAACCAGTGGCTGCACCATGGCAACGGGCAGCAGAATATGTGGCGTGGAAACCAGAAGTAGTGTGGGGCTTTGAAAGAGCACAACCGGGAGAAAAATGGAAATTACATGATGTTCTCTCTGTTCTGTGCTAGGACAGCCATGTACAGTCTAATCCCTAATGCTGGCGAGCACAAGACTTCCAAGGGGGCCCTGTAAGAGATGGAGAAAGGAGTTGGAGCTGGAATTAGGCTATTTATTAGACTAAAAGTTCCATTTCAAGGGGGAAAGGTTTGGGTGGGAGCACATGAGATGAAGTTACTTGGAATTAAAATAAGCATGCTGATGCTATGGGATCTCCGTGCCTGGATCCTCCTCTGGGATTCACTGTTGGGTCCAAATGAGTCACTGAAAACCCAAATATTGGTGATGGAATTGATTAGAAATATGAACCTCAGCTCCTTTGCCAGAGCTGGGAATTAGTGGCAATAGGTTGGGCTGTTGACTTCAGAGGGTGTTGAGTGTCCGGATTAAGAAGTGAAGGGTTTGCCTCCAAACCTGCCTCTAGATAGAATAGCTTCTTGTTATCTACTTTTACTAGAAGGTTTTGTTTCTGTGACCATCTCTGCTGGCTTGAGGCACATGAGACAATAAACAGCTAAAGATATGGAGGGCTGAACTGTCCAGCTCTTGCACCTGGTGGCAGCATTAGGGAATGAGGCAAGGAGAGACAAAGCTTTCTTCTGTAGGGCCTGGTGGAAACTGCAGTTCCTGTGCTTGGAAATGTGGGAATTACACCAGGAAAGATAAGCCAAATAACCTGACTGCAATAGTCCTACTGTCACCTTCATTCCTCCTAGCAGATGAGGCACTGATGGAAGGGCTCCATCTCAAACATGGGATGAGGTTTTACTTTGCAGAAACCTGCTTTGTGCTGACTAAGCCCTATTGGTACGTATCAGAACATCAGTGGTACAGATAGCGACCCAAACAAGGGTCATGGTGAATGGATCACCAATTCTATAGCATTTTCTGTGTATACTTGCAATCAGATGACCTAATTCTCTTTGTGTGAGCAGGGAATGCACTTGATTAGGGAGAGAGCTGACATTCCCAGTGCAGGAATCTGTTCATTGAATCTAGTTGGCTAGAGGAACTCGATTGCAGCAACTGAATGAAGCTTCGAAGGCTTGGAGGGGGGAAAGAAGGGTAACTTCACTTGGAAAAGGAAATTAGCAACAGAGGACGGCACCATGACTTTGTGGAAGTACAGCAATGAGGAAGTGGATAAGGGAAGGAAAACCAGCTGAAATCATGGAAGGTCATAAACTTGTTGTACCGAATGCTGCAAAGGATGACTTAGCCCCTAAACCATGCCCATAAGGCCCTTTAAATGGTCTGAAAGGCTCAGGAGGTGTTGGAACAGGAGGGCTGTGCAGCTCCTGGGCACTCTGGTGAGCAGTTTCCTTTGAAGCACTCTGATCACTTGGGAAAAACTGGGATTAAATGACAGGAGGGAACAGAAAGTTCAGCTGGGACACGTGGCTGGGAAACGCGACTGTGTTTTCCTCAGCCGGGTGGCATTTCTTGGGTACCTTTTAATTCCTGGGTCAGTGGCTATGCAGCTGACCTTGAGTGTTCTACCTCTGACCATGTGAGAGTTGCATCTATCCACACCTTCTAATGCTTGTGTGCTGTACCTCCAGCCACACGGCAAACAGAAATGAGATGGAACTGGCTAGCTGTTAACACTGTTATTTCCTGAGGGCATTCCGCTTCCCAAAATGATCTTAACTGTACCAATTCCATTTTTAACTGCCTCCTTTGCGTGGAGTCTTTTCTCCTCATAACGAGTTAAAATATCTAACATGGTTGTCAATAGAGAGAAATGATGATAAAGAAGTTTGGGGCCTTTGTTGCTTCCAAAAGATTTTAACAAAGGGGTCTTCTAGAGCTTGCCCCCATGCATGAGAGCTGGTGGCGAAGGTAGGTGGAGAGGAGCAGCTGGGTCTGTCCATGTAAGACTGGTCTTTGTGCCTTTGAATGTGACCAGTGTGATGGATATCCTTATCCTTTGGACACCCTTAAGATAGTCTGAAGCTCTTTGAGAGGTTGGACATTCCTGCAAAGCTGGATGTTGTACGTATAGCTGGCTACGTTGAGGACTAAATGTAATGCTGATGTGATGGATGGAGGGAGGTAGAAATGGGTGCCCTATCTTCTGTGCCCCTCTAGGCAGTTTGTAGCAGGGAAAGTGGGGAGGAGGTTTGTATAGCATCATTGTCCTCTTGTGCTGCTGCTTTCCTCAAGGGCTGTTTTGGGGCTCAAAGCAGATACTGGAAACTTAGAGCTACTTCTCCCTCAGAAATAGCCCAGATATTGCACTTGGACTGGGGAGCTACCAATCTGCCTCTCTCTAGCTGCTTTCTTGCCTCCCCTCTTTAATGCCTTGATGTTTCTCAAGGTGGTTGTGTGGATCTGGAGCCACAGCTGCCTCAGTCAGTGCATGAGGAATTGTACTTCTATGTCACATAACCAGCAGTGGGGACCTATGGGGCTCTGGAAGCTTCTCTGTGCCTTCAGATCTATCTGGATGTAAACAAGGAGGGGGCTAAGCCTGCTATTACTGCATGGACAGCCTGGTGCCAACACACTCGAGCAGTGAGACCCCATGGAGCTGCTCTCCTTGCCTCTGTGACAGGCTTGCAGATGGATATGGTGTGTCCTGTGGGTTTCAGTATGCAAAGGAAGGTTGGCCACTGCTCCTCCAGCTGCTCATAAAGCGATAGGTATCAGTGGTAACCCTGTGTGTAATATCAGAAACAGCAGCCACAGATGGAAAATCACCCAAGCGCAAGTGGCTCTGACGTGCTCCATGCCTGACATCAGGTTCCTCGGAAAAGATCCCGAGGAATCTGGAAACCGTGGCACATGATGGGGTATTTCTGGTTTGGCTTGTCTCTTCCATGCAGCTTATTTCTGTCAGTCTCTGCTCCTCTTGACAGCTGGAGGGTTGTGGAAACGCAGCTCATCTCTCACTGCCTTCACTATTCCTGCTCTGCTAACAGGCTGGTGTAAGTCCCAACGTGACACATGTGAATGTTGATCATCTGTCCTAAGGTGACAGAGTCCTGCAGTACAGTTTGCTCTGTTCTTTCCAGCAAGGATGCAAAAATAAGCGTGTGTGTTCGCTGGAAGCCAAAGACATCCTCAAACTCCTGTTATGCTCTGTCAGAGCTGGTAAGCAATTGTGCACCAAGATAAACAGCTCATTATGGGCTACAGAGGAGAGGCAGATTTAAAGCCCATTGGTGTCTTCTGATCCCTGCCACTAAAACCTGCAGAGGCTCCTTCCAGCTTATCCTTCTGGTGTATCCTAAGCTCTTTCATCATAGGTTTTCCCTGTTGTTGCAGGATTGGATGTTAGCAATGCCCAGACAGCATTGGGCAGGATGAATTGTGGAGCATGGTGCTCTGGATGCCAAGCCAAGGCTCTCAGCTCTGTGCAAGTGTGGGGTGACACATAGGGTGAGACATGTTCTGTGTAACATAAGTGCAAGGCCCAGACTGTCAAATGTGCAGCAGTATGTTGCTGAGCAGCAATTTGTATAGTTAATGCTCGTGTCAATATTAACTGAACAGTTCCCTTTAATGACATTGAACAATGGGT
This sequence comes from Coracopsis vasa, assembly GCA_026283785.1. NCBI lineage: Eukaryota > Metazoa > Chordata > Aves > Psittaciformes > Psittacidae > Coracopsis > Coracopsis vasa. Next base: position 12,395 of record JANHGB010067828.1, read on the forward strand.
TTGGGTTGGAAGGGACCTTAAAGCTCATCCAGTTCCAACCCCCTGCCATAGGCAGGGACACTTTCCACTAGAGCAGGTTGCTTCAAGCCCTGCACTCTCATTTTCCTCTGCCTAGTAATGTATTTCAAGGTGTAGGGCTCAGTGAAGGAGTCAGCTCATCTTTGGGCTCATTCCCTATAGGATGGTGCTTTTCTAGTAGACATGCCAGGGAAATAATGGCACTTGTGGGAAGGGTGATTTCACCCCGAGGATTGTTTGAATCCCACTGACACAGGTAGAAGGAGCAGAGCAAAGGCTTTGGAGGCTTCTTGCTTTGGGAAAGGAGGGGAGCTCAGTGCAGAGACTGCTATTTTCTGGACACCAGCCCCAAACCTATTCTGTTTAGTGAACCTCATAATGCACGAGACCATCTAGGTATGTAAAGGGGGCAAGATGAGCCATGAGCTAGTGCAGGAGTTCCAAACCCAGTCCCCTGTTGCTTGTTCACAGCCTTCCCAGTGTTTGCACAAGGGAAGTCTAATGCCATTCCCCTGCCATATTGTTTCCCATGAGGATCTTGGCAAAGAATGCCTGCTGCAAAAAATAACCCGTGGCAAATGCCGTCTGTTTCCATTACTGTATGGGAACGAGTGCCTTATGTAAGTGCAGCATGAAACCACTGCAGAGATCAGATACAGCCACTGCTCTGCTGGGGAACGTCCTGGGAGCATAGCGGGCATTCTTGTGGCTGATGAAAAATCAAAGCTCATTATCGCGCTGAGGTTTGCCCTCTCTGGGCGTGTTTGTGTGCTGGGCTCTCTCTTTCTGTGTGTCTTAAAGGCGCTGGGTCCAATCCTGATAACTCTGAGTCTATTTTTACCCGGTTGCTACTCAGGCAAACCTTTCATTGACACTGGTTGGAAAGGTGCCCGAGTAAAGGGCGCTGAGGGAATTGAGAAGCTGGCTCTAACTCAGCTCTAGTTTGATTTCTGAGCTTCCCTTTCTGGAGGTTTTTCTCTATATCACATATACTTGCTAAGGCAGGTTTAAAACCGGTGCAAATTTACACTGCATTGATTGTATGCAACTGGGATCTTGTATCGCTCTGTGTTTGGATAGGTGTCCTATGGGTGTGCTCTTGGTTGGATTTCCCCATGGAAGGGGCAGGATCTGAGGCAGAGAAGCTGTGCTGCCTTGCACTGGCTGTTTATTTAGCATGAAGAATATTGATTATCTTTCCCTTTTTCCCCATCACTGGAAGTATTTGGGGGTTGATGACAGGGATTCCAATGAGTCCCCTCCAATCTTGAAGTTTTCCCTGCTTTTTTTCCTTCTAACCCACTGCTTCCAAGCTTGTTCTCTCTGAGTGGCTGCCACTCTGTCACACAAAGGTGACAGGTTTCCATTGGAGACCGCATGTGAAAGACACCTGAGGAAGAACTGGCTTGTGGAGAGAAATGCACATCCAGCAGATACATGCCAGTCATAAATGCTTGCAGGTGGGAATTCTGAGCCAGGGGCAGGCAGAAAGGAAGATCTATTTCCTTTCATCATTAGCTTGAGCTTTGATTTTACACTTGCTAAAATCATGCACTTGCTTCTCAGGAAGAGTTTGGGTTGAGGTGAAACCAGACAAGTCCATCCTGGACAGATGATGCTGCAAAAACCAGTGGCAGAGAGATGTCATGAGAGGAAAGAGTGGGAAATGAGGATGGAGAAAGGGAATATGTCTGAGGAGGAAGGATGTGAACCAGCCCTGAAGTGAGCAGGGGGACTGATGGTACGTGAAAATCCTGTCAACAAGAAGAAACTTGTGTGAGTGCACAGGGGCTTTCTGTTTCCTTCAGTGGCACTAATGAGAGTTGTCAAGCTCTGCAGCTACTTACGGGACACAGTCAAAGGCTTTGTTCTCTTCTTTCTCTCCACATCCTGAGCTCCGCTTTCCTGGTGCTCCCACTCGAGCGAGTTTGGACTTTGGGAACTTGGGAGCAACCCATCCAATTCTTTTCTCACCACTCTATGAGCCAGCCTGTGTTCTAACTAACGGGGTCCTTTTCTAGCTATCCCTGGAGAGTGTGGGTGAGACCAGGCTTTGGGCCACAACACTGGTCATGAAAAATAAGCTGTGTTCTGATTAATGATGTTTTACCATTAGGAAGGCAGTAGAGGGAGAGTTGCCAAGGGATTGAGATTCCCAAAGAGTCTCAACCAGAGAAGAGATTCCCAAATTGCACTGTGAGACTCAGTGGAAACCACAGTCCTTCTTTGCTGGTGTCAGGCCTCTGGATCTCTCCAGAAAAGGGGGATATCCACATTATGCTCCCATATCTACTAAAAGTGGGTACATGGAAGTGACATCCTGCCTGTACACCATTCAGAGGAGGTGGTAACAGGAGAGGAAGTAAACAGCTTGGTGGTTCTCAGTGGTACACAAAGCTCTCTGGGGACAGCAGAAGGGGGATTGCTATACTGAGAGATGCCCCTGATGAATATGAATCAGCACTAACTTAATGTTCTATACACTTTCAGTAACTTAGACATAGTGCTCATTATCTGACCAGTTTGCTCCAAGAAACACATTGGATCGATGGCTATTCATTTCAAAGCTAATCGAGTTTAATATAAGCTTAAAATGCACATCCTGTTTAAACCTCAGCTTACAGTGATGATGTGAGTAGAAGAAACTTCCTTTGTGTTTCTTACTCTCTGATATGACAGGTTATCCAGACGGCTGATTCAGCTGCAAAATGATAAACTGGGCTTCAAATGCAGCACTGAGCTTGTGGGGGAAGCTTACTGCCTTCCTTGGCATCTATCTACATCTGCTCCTGTTTATTTAGCATGAAGAATATTGATCATCTTTCCCTTCTTCCCCATCACTGGAAGCATTTGAGGGTTGATGACAGGGATTCCAATGAGTCCCCTCCAATCTTGGAGCTTTCCCTGCCTTTTTTCCTTCTAACCCACTGCTTCCAATCATCTACATCTATCTACAGAAACAATAAAATGCAGAAATCCCTTGTATTAAAAGCCTTTTTCATGAGGTTTCATGATTGACTGTTTAGGAAACCAAAAGGATGGAGTAATTTGGATAATTCTGCATATGAGGCCTCTCCTGTTTCTCAGCTTCATTCATTACTGTACTTACTATGTAATTACAGTTAGGTAAAATACCGTTAGCCACTAATTCCCTGTTACTGATGAGGATGGAAATGAGTTACCACTTGTAAGTGTCTTATTTCATGCTGCTTTAGTGCCTGAGCCTGCAGAGGAGCATCTCTGAAGTAGGTCTGTAGAGTAGAACCTGAACAACCAGTATGAAGGGTTTTGGTTCAAACTGACACTCAAGATGAATAAATTCACTTCATCCAGTCCTGGAAAGGAATCACCAATTGTCTTCAGACAATGGGGCGTACTTGATAACTTTGCTTAGTGCTGAAGATGTTTTCTTCTATGATTCAGATTGTCTCATTACTACCCTTTAAAAGTCATTGTTTGAGGCAGATTCCTTCTGTAGTCAGCAGAGAAAGAAAAGCATTTAACAGGGATCCAGCTCAAGTGTTTAAGATGGGTGGTGAATTTCCCCCTGACTCTCTTATCTTCCTCCTGTTGAATGGGTTTGATCCAGACTGCTTCAACTCATCAATATTTATCATAGTTAGTAAATAGTAGAGTGGAAAGGGAACTCTAAAACCCACCTTTGCTGTAGCTATCTCTGTGTAGATGCTTAATGCCTTCAAAGAACTTCATCACTGGAAGCATGATGCCCTAACGCATCATTAACTCTGTATCTGAAATCTCTTCCCAAGCTGGAATCCAGTTTACTGTGTCTTCCTGGATGCTTGTTAGCATTTCAACACAGACAATTAAACAAGCATATTAATGGACAGCAATTAACACACTTAATTCCCAATTAATACACAGAAATTCCCAAAGGTTGTTTAAGTGGGCAAAGAAAAGGAAAGGATGCTTACGGCATCTGTAGGCATAGCTCGATTTTGGCTGTGACAAGATAGTGGCTTCTGTAGTATTAAAGAGATGTTTCAGGAGGTGCTCTCTTTGTGGAATTGAAGGATTTCCTAGTTTCTTTTAAGCTATTTTGCTTGAAAAATGGCAAAGGACTTTTGAAGGGCTCTCCCAGCTGCAGTTAATGAAATATGTTTGATTATATAGAGATTTGAAAAGTAAGGGGAACTTCAGCAAGATCCTTTTTGCATCCGTACAAGAGTCTCTCCGGTGCTTTTTTCAGCCTTGTGACCTGGTATTTGTTCAGTGAGAGCACTGGTCCCTGGTGTTCCACATGGGAAGGGAACTCTTTCTGTGCTCATTCACAGCCAGAGTTTTCTGGGAGGGTGTAAATTCTTCAGAAGCCCATTAAATGATTACCTTCATCACAGGCTGCACACTGCAGAACATCTCCCCCCTCCAGCCTTAATGTCCGTGTCCATTCAGGCTTATTATTACAGAGCAGATCACAAGATGTAATGTACTGCTGACAGTGCTGCCATGGGCTGCACTCACAGATATGGAAAGCTCAGGACCTACATACCTATTATGGTTCTTGTTACTCTGAATTGCTCTGCTGCCAGCTCAGATTCCACATGGAGCAGGGCAGGCTCCATTCACCCCAGTGCTTCTCTTTGGTGGTACAGGGCAGCATTAAACACCCAGTGCTCAGCAGTTTGGTGCTCTATTAGCCTGCATGTCCAAACAGAGAAACCTGTCTGTCCATCATTTCAAGGACTCTGCTTTTTGCTTAGCACAGAGATATATAAATAGATCTTGCCTTCAGATATCAAAGCTGGTTTGGGTCCTATTTGTGGCAGAAGTTAACTACTAATGGAGTAAAAATCCATATGTGTAATCTCAGATGTGTCTGCAGGTTTTCCCACTTTAATGTTCAAGAAGGCTTTACCACACTCAGTTGTTAACTGTGATTATCCTGGTATCATAGATGAGAAAACACAGAAGACTAAACTGCTGCTCAAACAAGCAGCACATGTAAATGTAGGCTCTGCCTGATCTCTTCCAAGCTGTCTTTTCCAATAGCTGGACCATGCTGCCTCTCAAGTGTGCAGTGATGCCAATATCCTTCAGCGTCATATCGAAGCTTTTGGTAAACACTTTAAATAGCTACTTAGCCTCTATCATATGCTACGACTTCTCCTTGTTTCTGAATCAGAAGGTCTTTGAATCTAACATAAACCAGTCACTGCTGATGAAGGGAAGCAATAGTTCTGCTTGTGGCCAGAGGCACGGAGAGGTTCAGGTAATATTGAGGGTGCAGGTTCCTGAAAAGCCAAGGCATGGGATGGCTGCTCTCAGTATATTGGTATGAGACTCAGGGGCAGCACATGGACTGTCGACCCACGGGCAGGCTCTTGATCCACTCTTGCAAACTTGGCACATGCACTTCTTACACTTAGGAACCCAGCGTTTCCATGCACCAAGTGAGTGGTGGCATGCAAACCAGAACATGCTGTCTTTTCCCCTTGTCCAGCTTGCGAATGAAGGAACAAGATTTCCTAGGATGATACTGGTCTCGGGTGTTGTAGTCTTACATATATACACTTGCATGTAATCAGATTTCTAAGCTACTTGGACATGTCAAACCCAGATACGCTGTCAGGATGAGATCGCCAGGTTAGAGTCTGAGCCTGGGGAGTTGTTCCTTATTATGAGGGAAAAGGAACTGGACAAAAAGAGATCAGGGACCAGCAGAAAGAGATAGACTCTAGGGATTGCAAACTTTAAACAAGTAAAATGCTTTTACTGCTTGCAGTCTTCTGGTACATTTGTAGCTTTGCATGAGTTAGATAGAAGTCCTTGCTTCCCAGCTTCCTTACATGTACCACAAGGGGAACACAACCCAAGTTGTAAAGGGAGATCTGTGGATGTATTTTAGCCAAGTACCCCCAAAGTCTTTCACAAATAGAAAGTGAGGTTCCAAACAAGCTCAGCTGGTCCAGGGAGAAGGAACCACACAGGAATAGTGTCCCCTGTTCCTGGAATGTACCCGTGTCTGGGACTGAATGTTACAGCAGCGTTCATTCAGAGTGAACGTTCACAGCCTGGCACAGCAGCTCACGGCAGGGCAGGGAGATCAGCACTGCAAAGAAAAGGTGATGCAAAGCTGAAGAGTGCAACTTACCCAGGCTGGGGCTGGGAGATCATCACAGCTTTATTCCTTCCGTGCATCCGTGTTTGACAGCCCTCCTCTCACAGTGCCTTGTGCCTTTGGGTTATGGTTTCAGAAGGCTGACCCCAGAGATGCTGCATTGCATTGGCACCAGCAGCAGCTGTGAGCAAAGCATCTGCCTGCATCCAGCTGTGGTCTGCAGATGTGCATTGCAGCTACTGCATCACCTGGCTGCAGGTACCCAGTGACTTCCCGGCTATGAGAAATACTTAGACAAATCTGCTTTAAAGCGTGCATCCCCCCTAAGGATCTGGTACAGTGTTTCTGTACCAGAAACAAGCAAGTTATCCTTGCTGTTTAGATGGGAATGTGCCCTTGAATTTGGCTTCAAGAGGCAGAAGATGCCTATAGTGTCATAGGACAGGGGTTCAAGTGGTACCTATGGCTGCAGAACACAGCATCAAAAGTGTATTCAAATACCAGTTTTCTTTCTCCAGAATTAAAACAAGACTCAGCAAAACCTTGGAATTTCCTGCCTCCCATTCCTCCAGACTGTACCATTCTAAGTCTGGATCTTCCGAGGGCTTGAGCATAGATTAGCCCCTCTCTAAGCAGTAAATGGCTGTGCTATTAGAACCTGGATCTGCGAATGATTAGAGCTAGAAATACGTTAAGTGTAATAGCTCATACTCAGTAAAGAACCCAACAGGTCCCCAAGCTTTTTAGGGTTAATGTGCAGGGAGCATTTCCTATTATATATAGAAACCAGTTTTCCATCTCACAAGCCAGTTATAAATAAATACCTTTCTCCTCAGGAGAGCCTGGCATAGCCCCAGATGAACCTGATCAGCCTCTGTTGCAGAGCTGTAACAGGCTGCTGCAAACCTACCTAACACATGGAAAGGCTGACGAGATGCAGCTCAGCAGCACACCATTTCCCCCTTGGTTCCCTCTTCCTGTAGGTGAGATGCTCTGAGCAGGGCTGCAGAGGCTAAGGATGAGCTCAAGGCTGTAGTGATTGTCCCCTTCTCCTGCCTGTGGAGGAGAATGCATTGATGGGGAAAAGAAACCAGAGGGAATTTGGTGCTTTGCTTGGTGTGTGGGAGAGAAAGGAGAAAAGTCGTGACTGGAATAGAACTGGAGATGCTGACAAAGTTGTTGTTGGTGGTTTCCACTGAGGAGAGGTTGAGATTTGGCCTTGCACAAATAAATGGGAAGGTGAGCAAGAGTTTGTGGGTGTGCAGGCCTACAGCTGAGAAGGAGCACGGGAATGTGTTCTAATGGATGGGGAGAAGTGGAAAACTCACTATTTGCACTGTCCTGCAGTCTGATGGAGACTGAGTCTGGATCCGCAACCTGCCTTTTTGGGTTTAATAACAACAGAATCAGGACATTTATGTAACATTTATCTTCTTTTCAATATACTACTTGCAAATAATCTGCTTAAGGAACCCCGTAAATTGCCCAAGGGTCCTTGGGTAGAAAGCGCTACTGAGGGAGAAAACATCTCTTTGTTATTCTCATGCTCCTAATACATCTTTAGTGCTACACAACCCACAAAAAGGTTCTGCATTTAAAAGGTAACCTGTGCCAGTTCTGTGTGTCTGACCTACAGCAAGGGTAATATGATGTTTCCCAGGTGACCAAGAGTTGGGTGGGTAAATAGGGTGTTGTCAGAGATGTACTGATGTGTGCCTCATGTTCAGACATGGGGTGGAGAGGAGAAAGGCTGAGTTGGGTTGAGCTTGGTGTCTCCCATGGTTTCCAAAAGGACTGTGTTATGGGAGTTTTGTGATGTTTGAGGATTAAAGTGCATTCACATAATAACGGTGTGCAGTTTGCATATGGATTTGGCAAGCCTTGAGAGAGGCTACACAAACTCCACCTGCCTTGTTAGAACATGACTTTGAAAAGATGCTCCTGAAAGTCTATAGCTATAAATATGCTTTTAAAAGCCTCTTCTTAGTAATGAATGTGTCTGTGCTCAGTCTTTGTATAGTATAAAGACTGAGCTTTGAGCCTGCGTTTTCTGCTTCCACTTGTAGACTTGGGCCAAGCTTGAGGCCATTTCTCATGGTGATCTCTGGGACACCTGTCAAACAGGAGCTGGACCGAAACCAACAACTCATTCCAGTTGCCACCAAGCAATCCTTAGCTTCTAATGACTCCTAGCCACTACTGCCCGGCATACAACTATAATTGGTAACTTGGGAGTAAAGGGATTTCTTCTCCCCTTGGCTAATTCCCCTCTGCTATTTAGACCTGCCCAAACCACTTTGACTGTGTTCCTTGTTTTGCTAAACTAAAACGTTTGGGCTTCCCAGATCCCTTCTCCAGAAAGATTCAGCTTTTCTGGAAGGAGCTCAGACAGGAATATTTGCTGTTATTTGCAGCAGCAAGCAGCTAAGTAATCCAATGTAAAGACTCATAATACAGATCAGCAAGAGGCAAGAAGGAAACAGTGGCCTGAGGAAATATCCCAGCAAACCAGAAAGGCGTTTCAAAATGCTCGTTTGTAAGTCATTCATTTAATAAAATCACTTCAGCACAGCTGTGCCCTAAGGAATAACTATCTAGATTTAATTTCTCTTAAGTAAGAGGCATTTCTCTGTGTGGAAAGGATGCTGGATGAGAGGTTTGTTCCTTTTCCTTGGGGGCAATGATATAGCTCTAAATATAGTCAATGGTGCCCAACATTCTGCAAAAGTGAGTGGTTTTGAACGATGGTTTATTTTAACAGCTACAAAAACCATGCAGTAAAAAGATCACCATCTTATTTTCACATATCATTTAGACACCAAATGAATGGCAGAAATGATGCTCCTGTTACCTACTCCTTCATCCCAGGAGAAAGGCTTCCAACTGGTGCCTCCATCATACTCAAAGCACCTAAAAACGCAGAGATGAGAGTTACCAGTCACAAGACCATGTCCTGTATCAAGATATTCCAGCTGTAACATATTCCTGACTGGTTCTGCAAGTTATCTTGAAGTGCTCACTACAAATTGGGAGCCAGAGAAACACTGAGTACTGCCAGCTTTTACTCATGTTCTGATGTGCGCTACAGGGAACTAATTTCAGTGCTTGGCACAAATAGAGTCATCTTGTTCCTTAGCAAAGGTGCAGTTGTGCTAAATTAAGCACGCTGAGATGACTAAGAGTAATCATTCATCTTGATATCTTATTGAATTTTCAGGGGTCAGGAAGATGAGTCCGTTTTTAATGCTAATAATGACGTTACCTGAATAGAGCCTATTTGGTGTTGCCATCAGTAAATCTGGGAGATGAAGCAGAATGAATAGGTGCTTCCTGGTAGCTAGGAGAAGTCTATTATTATTGTTATTTTCTCTCCCTCTGACTCAGTAGCCTTAGCTGTCAGTGATGGAGAGATGTGGACCCTGCAAGGGCAGCAAAGAATAGGGCTGTTTCAGGAGAGCAGGAAAAAGGCTTGTGCTGTGTGTCACTAACAGAGCTGAATGTGCTGTTAGTCAAAGTAATGGAAGAGTTTAGATGTGACTCATCAATGAAAATAACTCGGGAATTAGCAGCAGTGAACACTTCTTTAAGAAAATAATGGGAAAACCATGAAGTATTTGGCTTCTTGCTGGGCTCAGGCAGTAGCTGACACCTTGGAGGTGAGATGGAACATGAAACAATTCCTGTTTTCAAGCATTCCTTGTTGGGATACCAGATACAACATTCCAGCAGCACAGGGCTTGGTGAGGAAGAATGGGTTCCCTAAAGCATGGCTGTTGCCTGTATTATATTGGTTATGATACCTGAGACAGCCCAGCAATGTAAACATGCCTAGAGGTGGAAAACATGCCCTTGGTCTCATTTGCCATCCTGCTCCGGGGCTGCTGTGAAACATTCCCATTCCGTGCTACCGATTTCCATGGGATGGGGGCTGTTTGTAAGAATAACAACCATGTATGCAGAGGCCTTGGGTGCGCGTCCTTGGAATGAGGCGGCTGGATCCCATTCCTGGCTCAGACGGGCATTTTCTGTTGCGTGGCGGCATTGGCACCACGAAATGTCAGGTCTCAAAATGGAAATAGCCCAGCATTGTTTAGGACCAGTTCCAGGAAATGCCTTTTGGATAGAAGCACTCTCTCTTGCTGCCCCTTCTCCATGACCGCGTGAGGAGAAGGAGCTAAAATAGGTCATTGTTATGCATGGAGAGAACCCTGTTCCCTAAGCTCCCTTGGTTTCCAAGTAAACGAGCTTTGGAGGTAAGTTAGCAAAAGCGGCTGATTCATTAGCAGCAAGGGAAATCTGTGCTTTGGAGTGGTGCCCAGCTGCCCAAAGGGATTTACGTAGTGACACGCTCCTCAAATCTGAACAGAGCAAGCTGAGCGATACACATTGAACTATATCACAATCACGTGCTTGCTAGGCTCATGTCTTATCTCATGGGCTTCTCTGGAGAGTATCAGTTGCTCCAGTCCCTCTTAGGGTTTTGAATTTGTAAGGGAAGGAGTCACAGTGAGGTATCTCCTAACGTGAGAAAACTCTGTATCTGTTTTCTCTCCAAATTAGGTCACCTTGTGAGGCAGTGCTGGATGGGGTTGGTCCCTGCAGCTCTGGAGGCTGTAAATAACATAGGTTATTATTGATGGGATTTCATGGCGCCGTCACTCGTCTATCTGAATATCATAGCCCAAATTAATAACAAATTAATTCTATCTGCTGAAAAGACCCCAAGTGTCACCCTCCTGTCCGGGCTGAGATCATTTTGGGCAGTTATTTGCTTACAGGAGGAACGGAGCCAACACATTCTTCTGGCATCATTACCGAGGGCAGGCTTGTGCACAGAGATGAGTGCTCCCCTTGGTCGAATTATCTGGAGTGCAGGGAGGAGAATTCAGTCTTTTTGGAGCATCTTCCGCCTCTTTGTTGCTGTATCAAGAGGGTACCCATTAGTGCCAGAGATGGGATGGGCACCCATCCACAAGATCGGATGCTGCAGACTGCCCTCGCTCAGGATGCTGAGCAGCTGCCGGATTATAAAGATCTCTGGCCCCTCCTGACCTGGGCTAGATTTGAACCATTGACCTAGAAGTGAAAAGCTTGAAATCCCTGCTCAAGCAACGGGATAAATCGGGCTCCAGAGCTGCGTTTGTCTTTATTCCACGTTCAGTTGCTGCCATCTAATGGCAGATGGAGAGTGGAAAGGCTTCATCTTATCCTTGGCAGCCGAGTATATGTGTACAAGTAGCTCTCATCAGCCCTTAAGAGTGCTTGGGAAGCATGGTGATTTAGGCTGGCTTTATTCCTCTATGGAGTAGTTTGACAAAGGCCTGTTGTGCTGCAGATCAAGAGCTGCGAAAAGCAGATCTTCATACTGGTTTTGCTCTCCTATGCTGGGTGATTTCCATATAGGAAACCTGAGTGAAAGTCTGTGATTATAACTTGGCTTAACAACTGTCCCAAGGGTAACTGAGTAGTGCGTGGCTGTGGCAAGGGGAGGTGCTGAGAGAACATAGGTAGGAGATGGCACTTCTAATCTTTTGGAGCACCAATGGTGCACACAAACATCTGCACCTTCAAGAGCTTTGTTACAGAAAGAGAAGGAGGTGGAGACCAGAACAAAATTAACTCATTATTGCAATGGCTTTAAGATAGCAGAGAGGAGATTGAGATTAGATCTAAGGCAGAAGCTCTTCCCTGTGAGGGTGCTGAGGCGCTGGCACAGGGTGCCCAGAGAAGCTGTGGCTGCCCCATCCCTGGCAGTGCTGAAGGCCAGGTTGGATACAGGGGCTTGGAGCAAGCTGCTCTAGTGGAAGGTGTCCCTGCCCGTGGCAGGGGGTTGGAACTTCATAAACTCTAAGGTTCCTTCCAGCCCAAACCAGTCTGGGATTCTATGAACTATCTGTAAATTATTTGGTCCAAAAGCTAACAGAATAAAATCCACTTTCCTTCAAATAAGACACAAAGGAGAAAAGCCCTTGCCCAACTCTGGGAAGTTCCTGCTGTGTTTTCTGGGCTTAAACCCCCATATCTATAAGTTAGTAAGTATTCATCATACATGAGGTTTGCGTTGCCTGCTTCTATTTACACACAGATCTCCAAATCATTCTTTTAAGCACCACTAGCTAACACTGTCTCACAAAGTAGAAGGGTTATAAACTGTATATTTCCTTATGCATCACTGCAGTGCAGCCATTGGGTGCCCAGAGACGTGTCCTGTGATGGCATCACAGCCCAGTGAGCCATGGAGCAGTCCCCAGCAGCCTTAGAACAGTCCCAGCACTGACATGGGAGCTTGCACTGCCCAGCAGTCACACACAGGCTGTCACCAGGGCTGACTGAAGTCATAAATCAGGATTCAGATTTGAGGAATGTAGTCCTCAGTCGTCAAAAAAATGCCATTTTATACCAGGAAAATGGGAAGAAAAATGTGATGTCTCTGGACAGAACACTGGAAAAAGCTGTAAAATTCCCCTGGGCTTGGCTGGAGGAATAGCTGTTGGAAAGGAAGTCCAGGAATGAAGCAACATGGAAGAGAAGAAGGGGATACCAAATCACTTCTTATTTTCCTACTGGAGGAAACAGTCTTTCAAAGCACTGTGAACAGCAACAGAATTGAGTGCAGTGAGTCCTCATACACCCTTGTAACTGCTGGTTCTACCCACACGTATGTGAGAGAGCAGAGGAAAGCAGCACCCATGGATTCTCAGTGGGGAGTGAGAACATTTTAGCATGAGGCTGCTCAGTGTCAGGCCACAAACAGTTCCCAGACTGCAGGGAGCAGCTGAGTTATCCTATCTAGAGAGTCCTAGGAGCTTCTTTTGCAATCAAGGTCCAGCCACTGTTCCCTTACGTCAAAGGCAGGATCTATCTTCTGAGAAATAGCAGCTTTGTGCTGCTGGTGATACCCACTAGTGAGACACCAGTGATTGCGGGATGAAGACAACAGTGATGTCTTCTGCTCACAGAAGGAGATCTGGCAGGATGCTGGGAGCCCTTGGTGTGACTGCTGGTTAGACCCAGGTTAGATCCTTTGAGAATGGTGATGTTCCTCAGCTGGAACCACTACTGAAATGTCCCTGTCAATCAAGTGCCCCCCAGGAAACTTTCTGCTTGCTCTGTAGATGCTTCTCTTTGAAGCTCAGTGGTAAAGTGATAGCAGAACACATTTAACAGCTCTAAAACTGTCTTGGCAAGAGTGCTGTTTTCTTAATCCACATCCCTTTCCCTCTCATTTCCCACAGGCAAACACCATCTTCGGACCACTCTTGGGGAAGCATCAGTTGCGAAGTGAGGACATAAAATTACACCAAGCGAGCTGAAATTCAAGCCTCGCCGTTGCAGCAGTGACATTTAGCAGTTGATGTGCACCCTCCACCCGCAGCAGCTGCAGGGTTTTGTTACTGTCACTTACCAAAACCTTTGGTGTGCCCAGCTTTGAGCCAGAACTCGCAGGCCCAGAGGCACCACTGTGTCACCAAGAGCCCTTTAGTGTAGTGTGACATCTGAGAGACTTCAGCAGGATAGAGGAGTGCTCTGGTACTGAGGTATGGTTCAATGTCCTCAATTCTCCTGGGAATTAAGCTGCATGTGTCAGGACACTTGCATGAGTGCGGTTACTTCAGTGCTTAATGCGATTCGTGTGCTTAAATATGATGATCAAGTTTCTAACCTGCTGATTCAACACGGAAGGGGGAATATATCAAATCAACACCAGTTTTGCTCCGATTGTGGCTTTTGCAGGGCTTTGCACAGGAAGCTTGACGCAAGAGCTCTTGCAAATGCCAAGATAAGCAGAAAAAACCCCAACCCCAACACCCCATAGAGGAAACATCCCTCCTGAGCTCATCATTGCAGCCTCCTGCTCGCTCTGCCCCTGCTGAACGTTGTTCCCCTTCCCGATCAACGCGGGCTCTCGGAGCGGCAGCAGCTCCGGGGGTTTGGGCACATCCCCATCCCGGTACCCAGGGCTTCCTTCCAGGGGCTGTTTCCTAGCAGGAACCGTCCCCACTGAAGCGCTCCAGTGCCCCACACAAGTCCCCGATTCCCCTGTGGCAGCGGGTGTGCCCTAAGGGGTATTATAGCGGTACCGTGCATGGGCGTGCGGCGCTGCCGGGCTGCAGAGCGCGGCCGGGGCCGGCCCTCCCGCTGCCACTCACGGTACCGCACCGCCTCCTCCGCCGAGCGGCCGGGGGC
>JANHGB010067828.1:27560-40162 GCA_026283785.1 Coracopsis vasa
TTCAAGGCCAGGTTGGACACAGGGGCTTGGAGCAACCTGCTCTAGTGGAAGGTGTCCCTGCCCATGGCAGGGGATTGGGACTGGATGAGCTTTAAGGTCCCTTCCAGCCCAAAAAAGTCTGTGATTCTATGCTAGGATGTGACCTGCTTCCATTTCATGACTATGACTTAGACCCTAAAAGGGGCTGGATTCTGCTGTGCTCCTCAGTTCTCATGATTCCCAGTGCTGGGTCCAGAATTCAGGCTATGGGCAGCATCTTCAGCATCCTTTGAAATGTTCTCAGGATGAGATCCATGATGCACAGCAACACTCCAGTGTGAACACAAGCTTAGGAAGAGATGCAATTACAGAAAGGGACTTGATACAATGCAAAGTTGAAGGTAAACTAAATACAGGATCTGGGTCAGCAGAGCATCTAGAGCTTGGGAAGTAGGTGGTAGTTTGCCTCCAGGTTAGTGGAGTGGACAAAATACCAAAGGGTTTCCTACCTCTGACCCATTTGATGCCTCTTCTCCTTATCTCATTGTGTCTGACTTTGTTTTTCAGAGAAACTCTGTGATTCACGAAAGCCACCATGAAAGGTGAGGAGGTTCGGCAGAGGAGAAAAGAGGGCAGGACTAGGAATGGAGAGCGATCCAGGCACAAAGCAAAGAGCAAGGGTAAACACAGAGAGAGCCGACTTGGCAGCCAGGAGGCAGAGGATGTCTCTCTGCACGCACAGCAGAAGCTGTTGGCCGAAGAGAAAGCGGCCATGGCAAAGGCATGGGAAGAGTCAGCCATCGCAATTTGCCTGCAGGTGCTCCTGCCATACCTCCTAGCTGGGCTTGGCATGGTCTTGGCAGGCATGGTTTTGGATTATGTTCAGGTAAGGGAAAGACGGGAGGTACCTGGCGTTGGGATAGGTGGGGGGCTTCTCTTCAGAGGCAGGGGATTTCCTCTGGGGATGGCAATGTGAAGGACGTTTTGCAGCACTTTCACATGCCAACATGTCCTTTAAAGACAGCTATTATGTGCTTTTGTGCAGCAGGCAGCGTGTGGTGATGTTCTGGTCCATTTTCTTTGGAGATAAAAGACTATAATGGACTAAAGAGCACGTGAAGGCTCTGAGGTATCTATGTCGGAAGGTGCAGCCCAGTGCAAAGGTCTCACCTGGGTCCTGGGTAGAGGGTGTCTGGGCTGCAGCCCCAGGGGCTGTGGTGGTGCAGCACTCTCCCGCTGTATCACTGCTGGGTGTGTAGCTCTGGCTAGTCCTGCATCCCCTCCTTCATTGCGCAAGGAGCCAGGCAGGCCAGCACTGTTCATGCTTCACACAACCAGCCCGGCCCAGCTTGTGCATCACATCCTTTTCCAAGGCTTTATAGCAGATGACTCAAATCCTTGAGTCTTCTTCCAGTGCGATTTCTGATCCTGTTACAATCAGAACCGGACCTTTCCTCCTGTGGTGCAGCAACACAGAGCTCTAAGGCAGTGGTAGGCACTTTAATCTTAGTTTAAAGCTGCAGTTAATTTCCAGGTTATAAATTGCTATCTCACTGCTGCGTGTGTTTTTGATAACCCTTGTTATTTGCCTGGCTAGCTGTTGGGTCAGACTGCCCTGACCTATCTGATACAGTGGCACTGAGACAACTGTGCTTGCACCGGCTGCTTGCACAAATCTGGAGCTGTGTTCTTCTGCTGTTAGCCCTGCGCTGATGTCCCTAAGCTAGAAGAGCTATAAAGGCTTACGGGTGACACAGTATCCTTAACTGACCTTAGCACGTACTCAGTACCCAGCAGCATGCCTACTCAATCAGAAAACACCAAGGCAAGTCCAGAGCCCAGCGACAAACTGCTTTTTGTCTCCTTAGATGCCAATTCTGAGAGTCCTGAGCTTTGAGCAGCCACTTTCCTTTTTCAGACCTGCCCATTCCTAAGGATCTCGGTCATTAAATGCGTGTTACCACCTATTGTGAGATATTAAAGCACAAAATAGGTTTGCAGATGGGTTTATGATGTTGAAGGAGTGTGGTTTGGGTTTCTTTTTGATTTCTAGGAAGGACTGGGCCATTAATATAAGCAGAATGTGAAGCAAACCTCATACTCCTCTGAACCCACAAAAGTCTGGTTTCTGTTTTAGGTGGAGAGCTCACAAAGAGCTCTCATGTTAGTGCTTAGAGCCTGGGAAACCAACCCATACAGCATCTCATAGGAAAAGCAGCCCTTTGGCAGTTAGCACGGTGACTTTTCAGGCATGATCATGGACTGCTTGTGGACTCACTGCTGTCAGGAGCTGCCGTTCCTTTCTAAGCCAGTCCTGGCCTCTGCTGCTGTTTCTGTGGGACGACAGGAGATGCTGCAAGGCTTTGGGTCTCAGGCACTCTCCATCTTGCTCTCAGTCTCTCCACATAAGCTCTCTTCTCTGCCCTTGCCTAAAGTGGGGAAGAGAAGAGCAAGGTAAGAAACAAACCCACACAGACTGGTCTGTAATGGAGCCACCAGGGTCAGGAGTGACAGTTCTCCAACAACAGTATACGGTCCCTGAACAGCATCATCCACCCATGAGTCTCGGGTACCAGGAGAGCCCTCTCTGTTGCTAACCGTGCCATACTGTGAAGAACATTCTCTGATATCCCTGTCCTCCTCTGCAGGGATGATAAGGTCCATCTGAAACTGTGCTCTTTGGCACTTTGTCATCTTTCTGTTCTTTTTCTGTCCTGTGGAGTTGGATGGAGGCCCTAGACCAGGGTCAGGGCCCACCAAAGGGCTTGTTTCTGCTTTCCCCAGGGCGATGCAACTTGTTGGCTAGTTTGCAAGCATGGGGACACAGCGTTCCTCCCCAGGTTTTGCCATGATGTACCACGCTGTGCAGCCATGAAGTGGTTGGTTTGTTCTTTTCCCAACTAGTTCTGATCTTTATCCCCGCTGTTCAGCTGTGTTCTCTTTCTTCTCAAACCTGATGCATCTCTTTGCGGACAAAGATGGTCTATCTCTGTGCCAGGAAAATATGATGCATCTCTATGCTGACAAATACGGTGCGGATCTTTATCAGAGGCTCCTTAAACACGCAACAAAATGACCCAGTGTACACGCACAGGTCACCTCTACCCATTACCTTCTCTGCATACTGATTCATTGGTTGAAGTCTTTTTATGGTGCTTGCTTGGAAACAGAGAGAGCCGAAGCGTGATAAGCTCATAAACCCTGCCTAGTACAGGATGTGTTGCTGCTGGCATGTTTTAATGGCATTTGAGTCATTCAGGCTCATTACTATTTCCTTTACGTTAATGTTTCTGCCTGTCAGGGATCCAGTTGGCAGATAGAGTGGCATACAGGATTAGGGATGCACAGAAATTGTCCTTTATTTCCTTGAGGCCTCTGTGAGTTTTTAACCAGAATTAGGCCTTAATGCTGTCCCTCCTCAGTTCCTGGCTGGTGTAAAGAGGTTGGGTCATGTGTGGTTATTATAGGGTTTTCATTAGCCTCCCTCTTCCAGCTATTGTGGGCTTTTTTCCCAGTTAGATTAGCCAGAATGTATTCCTTTGTTAGCTTTCAGCTTGGAGGAGACGCACATCCACACCAGGAAAGCTGGGAGTGGAGAAGGCTGTACCAACACACCAGCCTAGGAAGCAGCAAAGGACAGCTAGAGTCTCCCATCTCCCTATCTACCTGCAAGGCAAACGCATGCTTTATTCTGTCTAACCCTGCCAATGCATTTAGCTCCAACTGGGGACCCTGTTGCAAGGAGATAGTCCACAGGCCATTAATCTTTAGGTCTCTCTGCAGAGGGTGTCAGGGAAGGGGTTGATTAGTACAAGAAGTGTAAATAAGACAATGCAGTTTTAACATTGGATTTGAACTGGACCAAGAAACCTGTATCTGTTGTGCCCATCGCTGAATACTTGCTTTCACCATTTGCCTTCACTGGGGCATGGCTGGGTTTGAACCTGGGGTTGGATAGGGAAAAAGCTCACTTGCCAATGTACTAAACCAACCCTATACCCTTCCATCCTAAATGGTGCTTTTAAATCACCTCGGATCCAATTAGTTTGCCCAAATTCATTATTAGAAAGAAGCCACCACACAATACCCCAAATCTCTTCCTTGTGTGTGTGACTTTGAGCTTAAGTCTTCACTGCCCAGGACACTAACTCTTTAGCTGCATGCAGCCATGGTGCAGCTCTGGTGCTTGACCTTGTGTTGGCTGTTTGACCATGGAGATGTTGGGGTGAGACCCCCTCTCTTAAAGGCAGCACTGTGCAGCAGCAGCGTGTTTCCCTTTAGGACAGGAAGGGAGCCCAGCTCACACCATGCCATGGAAACATTCACCCTTTCTCTCCCTTGCCTGCTGTGCAGTGAGATTACAGAGCTACCTTAAATAAGCTCCAGCTATGAATCTTATCTTGGCCGTTGCAAAGTAGCAGAAAGTTGAAGTGATGACAGCAGATAAGGGTGTTCGCTTTTCAAGCCTATTGGTTGGTCCTCTGGCTTATTTCCACCCCCCTCACCCTCTAAAGCCAGTCATTCAGAGGTAAGGCTGGCATAGCCCGACCATTCCATTCCCATGGATACCATGGAAGGGACAAGAAGGACCAGGTTCTAGAAGGGCAGATCTTCTCTCACCACCCGGCTTAGCTGTGTCACCGGCCAGGGCTCCAGACCCGCGTTAAGATCGTCAGCTGTGAGGAATGTGAACTCGTGTTTAACTTGACCTTTCTTCACCTTGAAGGAGAGCAAAACGGGATCCTGGTCGTTAACTCCCCACCTCCTCGGCCTTGGGACAGTGAGAAAAGTTCAACGTTGCTTATGGTGGGGAGTGAGGGAGCCGGGGCTGGTTCGCAGCAGGCTTACACATTAAACCATCGTATCAAAGGCGGGCTGCGAGCTGACAACAAGTGTAACCTGAGCAGAAAGGACACCAGTGCGTTGGAGCACGCTGAGGGATTCTGGCATGACCTGTCACTCTTTCAGTGCTGTAGCCTGAGCAGGTCTTACTGGTTTTTACCGCGGTGGTGGGAGCTGGATGGGGTGTGGGCTCGTTTCTATTCGTCCACAGAGCTCTCCGCAATCTCCTTTTCTCTTTTTTAATCCCCTCCTGGATATAAACCAGAGGAATCGGGTCTGTCCCGTTTGCTGGCACCTGGGCTCAACGCAGCTGAATCCCTTCTGGAGGATACCCTTGCTGCAGCCCTCTGGACGTGCTCCTGGGAGGAGAAGAAGCTAAAGCAATTTGGCATCGTTGCTGTAGTCGGAAGCGAAGAGACCTACCAGGAGGATCTGTGGGATGTCCTGATCTCCCCCCATTTGCCCTGCTGAGCATCGGGTAACGGTATTTGGCCATGGTGGTCACCCAATTAGAATTGAAACTGTGCTTCCATGGCCAGAAGCTGAGAGGTTTCACCTGCAAGTTCATCCGGTCAGCCAATGGATTTTTCCCAGAGACTTCGTTCTCCATTGCCTCCCAGGTTTTCGTGCCGCTCCTCCTGGCTGGCTTTGGCATGGTAGTTACTGGCCTCTTGATGGATGTTGTTCAAGTAGGTACATGTGCTTAGACCGCTTTGTAGTGAGAGGGTGGGCTGACCTTGAGCATCTCTGTGGGTTTGTTGTGAGTATGTGTGGTCCTATAACCAGTTAGCAGGAGGGCTCTAGACTTCTGTGCTGGAGAGACACTGTCTATCTCCTTTAGATCAGTACATGGGCTCCTTTGAAAGTGGGATAGCGGCTTTCAGACCCTTGTAGCGTTGGACTGGGTGCTCCCTGTACTGTATCTGGCTAAACACTTGGGTGATGGCTGCTATGAAGCAACTGGGACCAGACAGCAGCATATTCCCCTGTTGCATGGTATTATTTCTTTCCTTCAGAAAATGCTGATAAGGAGATCTGGGTCAGGGCTGTTATTAACTACCTGTCTTACTGAGAGGCAAGCTTATGCTTTCGGTTCTTTGCAAGCAACCTAATGTAATCTTTGGTCTAGAAGGCATTTAGATCCTGTGCTAAGAGGCATGCCAGCAGAAAAAGATTACCATTGCCTCCCAGCTGAGTGCTCCTTGGCCGGATTCTGAGGTGGGTGTAAGTATGGAATATTTACACTTCCATTGGCTTCCAAGCAGTGCTGCTGGATTTACACCATTGTGCCCACAACCAGAATCTGTCCCATCTTGTGGCACAAATAGAAATGCAAAAGTTGAGCTAGTTTGGCCATCTCATGCCAGTGGATTTACAAATCAAAAGGCTGGCAGAGTTTCCCAAGGATATATTGTGCACTCTGATCTCACTGGAGTACATTGGATTCTCTGGCATTAGTACCACAGCAGGAGCTAAATATGGGTACTTGAGTGTTTGGAAAGACAATACCTTGCTGTTTTTTTCTTGCATTGGAAGAAACAAAGGAAGCAGAGCAGCTAAATCAAAGGGAATATGAGGACTATAAAGAAGGGTTAACACGCTGTGTTTGTCATCTCCACCTTGTGCTGTGTTTAGGCAAAGACCTGTCCTGCAGCATTACAGAGGTTCTCAGACTACCCAAGATGTTGTGCTAACAGTGAGCAGTTATGTCAGAGAAGGATACAGACATAGGGCATACCCAAACCTTGGCAGGTGAATAGGTCTTTGTCTAAAAGAAATGGGATGCACTTGCCAAGAATTGGGCTCTGTGACTGTATCTGCACTGATGGAGAGCACGAGCTCTGTGTACCTATGTTGCATGTGTCTTTTACATACCGGAGTGCAGTCTACTTTGTGTACTTCAGACTCTTACAAAGAGGGTCATGCACGAAGCACAGTCATAGGAAGTGTGTATTTTGGTGGCTGGGTTTCCAGCTATACTGAAATAGAAGCCATCAGTCAGTGAGTTCAGCTCCCAGAGGAGGGAGCTGGTGCATTGAGAGTCACAAGTGGCATAGGAGAGATGTTAGTGAGGGAAGCTGCCATGGTGTCAACAACCCCATACTTAAAACCAAACCCATAGCTGGGAATACCCAGGGGTATTGCCCTTTAAAGGCTTGGATTATTTTCCTGTGCCTTTTTGCCTTTGAGCTGCCTGTTTTCAGCTTTTCTTCCTGTGAGAGCTAGAACCTCACTGTCCTGCCCAACTAAAACCTGAGACTTAAAGTTTGTTTGCTTGAGGCCAGGTACCATAAGGCTCATATTGATAATCATGAGGGCTCATGTGCTGAAACTACAGGTTTTTCTAGTCCAGGAGTCTGATTTGCCCATTTTCCAGGGGATGGTCTGGCTGAGGAATGCTTTCCCTATTTGCAATCACTGCAAAACATTCTTTGGAGGCTCCGTGTCTGCCTTTGGCAGGGAGATATATGGGCAAGTTCAGGATGGTATCTAGAGCATATGTGTGAGTGTAATGGTGCTGCCCTTGTTTTGTTACATACAAAGTATCTTGAAATAACACAGTTCTGTGCTGGAAGTACAAGGCTGATGTTGTAAAGTGAAGAGCAAAGTGGAAATTGTCTGTGTGCTATCAAACTCTCAGGGTTTTAGCAGTTTCTAATCAGTCCTGGAATGAAACCAAGAACCATTCCTCTTAGTGTGTAAAAACACCCCAACCAAAATCACAGGAGAGGTTTGTGTGGCCCAGCTGACTCCAAGGTTCAAACCTGGGTGTCTCCCACTGTAATAAAAGGATGCCCGAAGAAACAGCCATTTGCCATTGTCTCTCTGGTTGTGCAGATGATGCGGTCTCTCTGCAGGGCTGGTAGCATGGCATGGGTCTGGATGTTTCCGCTTCTGCTCCAGTGATCCTTGGCCAGCTGGTCCATCCGGATTCCGGGCTGGCTGGCATTGCTGGAGGCCTTGCAGGGCTCTGCCAGTGTTTGGCCCACTCTTTTACAGTAAGGTGAAGAATCAGATTGAAGCTGGATGATCAGATTTCAACCCAAAGGATTCAGGAGGAAAGCTTCCCTTTCATTCTCCTCTTCCACATAGTCCACATTTGGGACGTAGCCCAAATGAAAGTCACAGATAGAAGATATCCCTGTCCTTTGGTAAAAGCCCATGGGATGATTAGCATCGAAAAGGATTTTGAATTGGCTTGTTTTCTAGTCCAGGATCTTGTGATCTTTATGTTGTTAGGGCAATGGAAAACCTGTGAGGTTTCTTAGCTGCTGCCATGGATGGATGGGTGCACTGGAGAGGTAACTGGACATGGTTGGGATTGTGAGGGCAGTGTAAAGAGGGACAGCAGGGCTAGACTGCAGCTGGAGAGCCTGTTCCAGTGCATCACAGCCTCTCCTCCTCTGTGGGACCCCATGAGGAGATGCACCTTGCATGGGTACCAACTGCAGTGGGTTATGAGGTAACCAAGTTTCCCCAGAGCTGAGCTTCAGAGCTTTAATCCATTATGGGGACATGAAGCAGGAAAGAGTCTCAGTGTCCCTGTGTGGGTTTGCAATGTTGCAGGGAATTGTTTCCATTCCTCCTAGGCCACTTTTCATCTCAAAGGACAGGGATGCAGCCTAGACTTAACCCAACTGTCATCACTGAGGCAGATGCACAGCTCTGACCTGCCTCATTCACCTGCTCCTCCAGCTGACAGTGCTGCAAAGGGATGGCACAGGGATCATCTGCTTATCCTGTGCTTCTGCAGTCTCTAACACAGTGGAGTCCTGGCTGCTGGGGTATAAATCATTATGAATCTGTCCTTAAGGCTCTTGATGAGTCACTGATGGGGCTCAAATGGAGGCACTTAACTCAGCTGGTTTTATTAGTACAGTTGTGTGATTCTGTATTAGTCATTCAAAGCTTTTCAGTGTAATTACATGTAAAGCAGAGTCCCCCAAAACACACCTCATAAGCTGAAACTTCTCTTATGGTGGCTTTGAGACCTGTGGAATTCATCTTGAACACAAGCATTGGAGCTCACATTGACACAACACTCTTATTTCCCAGAGGCAACATGCACAGAAAATAGAAGCAGTTGAGTTTTTCTGTTGCTTTTTATTTGTGCATCTTTTTATGTGCAAAATGCAAGGTTTTAAATAGAAATATCTGCACACAGGTGTATTTGAAATGATTGGGCTGTTTTACATTGTGACTATGAAGGCTGGTTTTAATCCTCTCTCTTTTCAAGGTGTCAAAGATGTATTTGGGTCCTTACTCTTAATTGAGGAGGGAGGAGAGGGGGGGATCTGGATCTCTGACAGAGATGCCTGCCCCTAGCTTTTCCCAGGTATTTAAGTGTCATTTCCTCAACACTGCCTTCCCTTTAACACTGGAAACGTGCCTGTTTCCAGGTCACCACTGCCAGGAAATGTGCCTTTTTCTATTGATAATCACGTTTTGCCCATTATCTGCATCTCTGAGGGCTGTCTTGTACCATGTGCTTGGTACTTGCATTCATCCTGACTCTGGAGGAAGCTGTGAGGTTCCCAGCCGCACCATGAACTTCCCACAGCTTCCCATGGCACAGCCGGAGCAAAACACGGGCCTGTTGCACCCTGTTTGTGTTTCCCAACAGCTGAACGTGTTGACATTCAGACTATCCAACCCCCTGGATTTTGAAGGTTATAGAATCCCAATGGAGGTGGAGAAGGTGGGCAGGGATCTGTCGTTCATTTTCCCACCAGGATTTGGGACCATCAGATGATATTTACCAGTGACAAGTTAGAATGAATGAACACCTTCATCCTTCCCACATCCTGCAGCTAAACTATGGCAGTGTTTGCCCCAGGAGGGCACATGGGTTGGAGGGGGGAGATTGGAATTATACCTGAAAGAGAAATCCTTTGAACAGTGGTAAGTGGCAGAAAACCCCACTGGCTCAGTAGAGATATACACAGGAGAATGATCCAGTCTACTTGTCATACATATACATTCTTGCTGTATACACCTGAATTTAACTGCTGGGGGAGATAAGGATAGGTTGGATGTATCTCTGCTCTGGCTATTAGACCTGCTCCTTTCTTCTTGTATTCTGCTCTTAGATGCTGGGCTACTTGGTTTTACTGTGATTTCATCCTGATGTGAACCTCTCTGGCTACAGTGGGACTTTGCCAACATCCATGAATGCATAAGGGGTGAATAAATAACGTTCCAAGGCACTCTATGGTAGATCAATGAGGGAGGACATGTGTTAATCAAACTTGTTTCTTAAGGTTCCAGATCATTTCTAGTGCTGCAGCTGGTTCCACAGCTTTGTGCAGCCTGGCTTCAGATGAGCAATGATAATGAAGATATTTTCCCAGCGCTTCAAGCTTATGGGATATCTTAATTCAAAATCCTTTTTCCAGCTGTGCTGGGAGCGTGCTTGGTAACAGGAAGATTTGGAAACTGCGTGTGGAGAAGAGATAGGAAAAATCTCCTTCCCTCCCACTACCAGTCATAGCTGCTTAGTTAGAAGCTTGGTAAGAAAAGACAGACACATCTTCTTGCTCTTAGATGGTTTCCAGATCTTTGTGTTTATGGGATAGCAATAGGTGTTCCTGTATCTACTGTCGGTCCAAAGGATGGAGAACATGCTGTATTTCGTTTGGCTTCTGAACCCTAATGACTTTTCGTGGTGTTCTTGGCTAATGCTAAAGGTACATTTTAATGTGGGGCTTTCCAAAATCTTCTGCTGCCTTCAGGAAGCGAGTTCCTGCCGTTAGGATGGGGCTTTGCTGTGCAAGAGATCAGAAAGACTATTGCAGGCTAAGAATTCCTTCCTTCACTCCCAAAATGCAGCATCTGCCCCATGTGCACAGCAGACACTGGTAGAGGAGGTGGTGAGATAGGAACCCAGTCCCCTTCGAAGCAGCAGCACTGGACCGGTCAGCATCACAAACTGAGGTTGATCCCTTGTTTTCTTCCAGCGCTGGACTGTATTTCGGACAATTACGGAAGTCTTTATCCTGGTTCCTGCCTTGCTTGGCCTGAAGGGTAACCTTGAGATGACGTTGGCATCCAGGCTCTCTACTGCTGTGAGTGTTAACAGGGTGATGGTGGTGTGTGTGGTGGGAGGGAGACATCAGGAGATGCTGCTTCCATATAAGCACAGTGTGTGGATGGGATGTGTCCTTTTCTGCTAGGCAGAAACCAGTGGGGTGTGAGGGTTAAAATAATGTGGGTGCCCTCATTTTGGAACTGGAACAGAGAATTCCCATCTGTGCTCTGAAGGTGAGCTCATCCCTGGGGCCCTGTGACACATGAAGGAGCCAAAGCCAGGGCTCCATCACTGTCAGCTTCAGTACTGGATTACTTCTCTGTGGGTATTGATCCTTGAGAGACCCAGGGCTTCCCAGCATGCCTGCCTTGGGGGGGATCAGAACAAGGCTTCTTGGGACCTGCAGTAGCTTTTGCTACCCTGGCTTTGGTCTCTCTTCTCTTCCATAGCAGTTTTGTTGACTCTGGGCTGTTTGCATTGCATGGCTTGGGAGAAACGGGAGCTTAACAGAGCAATTCAGGGGGAATGGAAGAGGGAAAATGGTTTCATTTGTTCAGCTTTTGGCCTGCGTGGGATGTGGTGGATGTGCCTACTCCACTTGTAGCTGGGTGCCCTGCAATACCTCTGCATGTCCATGGGAGCCTCTGATGCTCCTGGGACACTGGGCTGGAGCGTGATGGAGATGTGTCAAGAAGGACGTGCAGGAAAGGCTGGGAAATGCTGGCCTGCACTCATCTCTCTGGCTTTAGCAGCCCCTTTCCCACAGGGATAAGGGGAAACTGCCTTCAGCAGAGTCCTGTACCACAGGAACAGGTTTTCAGAGTGTCTCTCTTGGCTCCTAGGCTAACACTGGACAGATGGATGATGCTCATAACCAATGGAAAATGGCCACCTGCAATCTAGCCCTTATCCAGGTGAGTCCCTTCAGGCTCTTTCCTCTTGCCACACTGCAGCCCAACAGCATCTCTTCCCAGCTGGATCTGGAGCTGTTTGGGGCAGGTATCCTCAACAGCGCCAAGCAGAGCCTAAGGCCTGACCTCAAAGCTTGTAGTTTAGCTGCAAAACGCATCCAGAAATCCACAGCCTTTGTGGACAAAGTGAAAGCGTGGAAAACCCTCCTTTTGCAGTGGCACAATCCCTGTTTCACAACAGCCCCTAGATAAAGCCTGTCATTTACTGGCAGTGTTTGGGAATCAGCCTTGGGCTGGGGGGGGAAGAGATGGGAGAAATGTGCCTCTTGCAGCTCTTTCTGTGTGTTAAAACCCAGCAACCAGCCTAGAGGTTACAGGGCTTGCAGCACGTGTCTGTGTGCTTTCCCTTATCTCCTTGGACAGCTTTCAGCTTGCTTGGAGCGCTGTGTTGATGGAGAGCCCGTTTCTGTGTTGACCAGGGCTATTCCTTTGCTGATGGCCTCAGTGTCCTTTGCTGAAGTGTTATCTGCCCTTCACAGGCATCCAGAGCTTTCCTTCAAACTTCTGTCAGGATTTTAGTTTTAATCCTGTGGAGCCTTGCAGAGATGCTGCTAAATACAGAAGGAATCAGCATCTCTGCAAGGCTTTGTCCACCTTGCTCTGTGGCAATGATGAGCCAGGACTGCCTGGGAGCAGATCATAGAATCATGGAATGGTTTGGGTTGGAAGGGACCTTAAAGCTCATCCGGCTCCAACCCCTGCCATGGCAAGGACACCTTCCACTAGAGCAGCTTGCTCCAAGCCCCTGTGTCCAACCTGGCCTTGAACACTGCCAGGGATGG